>CAJNDT010002157.1:0-175000 GCA_905221615.1 Symbiodinium sp. CCMP2592 | reverse complement strand
GTCCCGGGGCAATTCGGCTTCAGAATTCGGCGTCAGGGGGTAATCCGGCTTCACAATTCGGCGTCAGGCGGTAATTCGGCGTCACAATTCGGCGTCAGGGGTAACTCGGCTTCATGCTGTAATTCAGCGTCAGGGGACAATTCGGCGTCACTCTGCAATCCGGCGTCAGACAAGGCGGCGTTACAATGCGGCATCACCAACAACAATGCAGCTTCACCAATTCGGCTTCGGCTTCAGGTCGTTTCAACCCCCCCCGCCCCCGGGTGCCCTGTATATGTTTGTTCACATAAAACCCACGAGAATAGTAAAAACGTGATTTTTATTATGGTTCTAAGGGGGGGTATAGCCGAAGAACTGCAAGCGAGACGCTTTGTTGCTCGTTTTTTCTGTTGTCGGGATGTCCGAAGATGTGTTCCTCGCTGACCTTTTCAAGGGGTGTAGAGTAGAGTTGAAGGGCCGGACTACTTACCGAAATTATTCCTAGGAAGGGTTTGGGGGCTAGGGTATAGTTTGCCAAACCCCTGTTAAAACCATTATGAAGCCATGTTCCAAGGCAAATCGATGCTGGAGGAATTCGCTCAAACCGAGTCATCCGCTGGATCCGCCCCTGGCTGCTTGAAGGGCGGCTCTATGTAGACTCGGCCGGAACCGCAGCTCGTCAGAGACCAGCAATGTAGAGGCCTACACGATTAACAATGCTAATTTGAGGGGGGTCTTATCAGAGCCGTATTTCAAAAAAAACCCAAGCCCTATTCTAATTTCTAATGGTTAGAGCCTCTATAGTAGACGCAGAGTCGTTTTGGGAAGTGGGCTTTAGAGAGGGCGGTAGGGTGCAGGTTTGGGGGTTGTAAGCTTGCAGCTTCAGTGCGTTGGGATCGTTCTGGGGTTACGAATAAAGAACAATTAGCATTGTTTCTTTATCAGAGCGACGGCTAAATCGATTGAGGGACCTAAACGGGCCTAAACCCTAAAGCTAGACTCAGCTAGACCCCGAACCCGAGACCCTAAACCCTAAACCAGGGAGTACCTCGGGCTTTGGCTGTTCTGGCCGAGGCTATACAGAGTTTGCTGCTTGGGTTGGGCACTACGAGTCGTGAATGCCATGAGTTGGGTTTAAGTTTGGGTTCAGGGTTCAGGATTTTGTGTATAGGGGTTTGAGGTTAGGGCTTCGGGATTGGGGTCAAACCTGAACTCACAGCGAAGCTCAAATCCCAATTCCCAAACTCCAAGCATCGAGCCTTGACTCTACCCCAAACCCTAAATCCTCCCTGTCACCCCAAACCCTACCCTTCACCCCAAATCGCACACCTAATTCGGGTGGCCTTTCAACCATAAACCGACACCTTACGCCGGCAGCAGGTTTAGGGGTTTCGGATGTAATATAGGGGCCTAAATACTGACCACTACCGTTGTGGGTGGGAGGGGTCCCTGTTATAGTTATAGTATAGTGGCCCCCAAAGCCCTATTCTAATTATTAAGGCCCCTACGTTGCGGTTTGTGGCTTACGGTTTTTAGGGTTGAGGGTTCGGGGTTTAGGGTTTGGGATTTGGCGGTTTGCGACTTAGGATAACAGCTTTCAGTGGCAAGTTAGATGATGTTTACAAGTACCAGAACAGGTCATCAACCAAAAAGGAGCATCCTGGAGTTTAAACCCCAAGACTAACCCTAAAGCCTAAACCCTCAACCCTACATTGCGGGATGCGACAGACGTTGCAGTCACCACGGAGGCCCTCGAAAAAAAAGGCCTAGATCCCAATCCTTCATCTTCGAATCCCTAGTAGTAAAGTAGCTAACCTTTAACCTTTCTTGGGTAGTATAGTCCCTATATATTCCCATTTACCCAAAAAAGGTTCACCTTCAGTTCCGCATGATACCCGACAAGTAGGATTATAGTATTGCTACTGTAGTATGACTATTATCGTATAACTCTTATAGTATTACTATTATAGTATGACTATCGTCGTATTACTGTCACAAGTCGGTTTCTACCCTAAACCCGAAACCCCAAACCCTAAACCCTAAACCCCTAAACCCTAAACCCTAGAGGTTTCAACTCAGGCTGAAGTGAACGGCTCCTACAGTCCGGACTTCACTGGCTCCTCCGTGAGGCGACGAAAGCGGTTCTTTGGAGGGGCTCGAGAAGGTGTAGGAGTTTGGGGTTTAGGGTTTAGGGGTGTAGGGGTTTAGGGTTTAGGGGTGTAGGGGTTTAGGGTTTAGGGTTTCGGGGTGTAGGGGTTTAGGGGTTTAGGGGTGTAGGGGTTTAGGGGCTTAGGGGTTAGGGGTTAGGGGTTTAGGGCTTTAGGGCTTTAGGGTTTGGGTGGTAAAACACTGCCGATCTTACTCCTCAGGCTTTCTGTTTTGTAATTCTAGTATACCCAAACAAAACCTGAGCTATTCAGTCGCCTATATTGTGGTTCTCAACATACATCATCCCAGACAACCCAGTAAGGGACCTTTAGTAGTCAAGCAGTATTGCCTTCCAAATTGCGGGTTCTAGTTTCTAGATCCTGCCGGAGGTCTGGGAACTCAACATCCGAGGGGCCTTCAGTCGCAGACGGTTTCTGGCGGAGTAGGTTCGGTGGTGCTCTGCCAAGACGTATCTCTATAGTAGTCCCTATAGAATCCCCAGTAATAGTCCCGATGACCCATTCCCCCATTCCCTACGAAGAACCAGACAGAATATAGAAACAGCCATCATGCCCCTTCGTGGTGTTAAGCCCTTACCGTGCACCCTGATCCGAGTGCCGGGTCCATACCAGGGGCCTAAGTAAGGGTTCCTTACAAACGGGTCTACAAGGGATCTACAGGAGGGTTCTATGGTATAGGGGCTTAAATAAGGCTCCATACTAGGGGCCTAACAACTACTTAGACTTTTTGGTGGTTCCGTATTATAACTGTATTACTGGACCCCCAAGCCCTATTCCCATTATGCAGGCCCCTATATTACCCTGAACCGTATGACCCGCAGAACAAACAGGGAAATTTTTCCACAGGGCCGCGCTCCCTTTTTGCCCTATAAACCCAGAAGCCCTGCAAGCCCTTACTATTAACCTTACGCACCCCTAGGCCGCAAGCCCCAAGCCCTCAGAACCCCAACCAAAACAGGAAGTTCGTCCCAAAAATATTATGCCACCCACCCATATAAGAAGGACCCTAAACCCTAAACCGCAAAGGGCACTCAAAAAAAGAAACCTAAACCGAAAAGGTACCCAATTTAAAGTGAGCCACCCAAATCCGACCAGGTATGTGAAGCTGGAGCCTAGCAAGCAAGTCGTCGAGCTCCGGCACCTGCATGAGCCCGGTCCACAGCTAGGCATCGAGTTGGGAGTCTCCGAAACTAGGGGACCCCAATCTAGCGCCCTGAATAGTGGGATCCTTATTAAGGACCCCAAAACAAGGTACCCTAATTTTCGGAAACTCCCATTTGGGACAGTTTTTAGCTTCCCTTAGTATTGCTTACTACGGAGCCTGAACTACAAGAAGGTATGAGATAGTGTTTAACTTCCGTTAATATGGCTAACTACAGGGCCCGAGTTATAGAAAAGATTCGGGATCGTGTTTAACTTCCGCTATTATTGCTAAGTACAGAGCCTTGATTATGAACAAGATTTGGGATAGTGACTGGCTACTAAACAGAACCTTAACTACACAAACGATTTGGGATAGTGTTTCACTTCCGTTACTGTTGCTAGCTATGTTCTTCCTTGTTATAAGTATAGTAGAATGGGCCCCAAAACGTTATTCTACTTATTAAGGCTCCTGTGCTAGTCAGGGTTTCCTGACGACTTCCCTTGAAGAGTCCCTTTGAGGGTCTCTGTAACTACGGCTGAGGATGTAAATACTGCATTACCCATAATACGGAATATACCATTATTCCCAGAGTCTAGGGTCCCGAAGGTAATGCAGGTTTTATATCATCAACAGTAGCTCTTCCAGGGGGCCCTTTTTCCCTTTTTGGTAGTTTAGTTACGTTTTATCAACCTACCCAATACCAAAAGGAGATCCGTTTTAGTCCCAGGTCACTGGGGATACTAGTTAAGGGTTCCTGCGTCTCTTGGAGGATTCTTGTCAGGTCTCTTTAAGGGTGCTGGGATCTCTCCAAGGATTCTTTTGAGGTCCCTGTCAGCGTCGCTCGAAGGGTTTTCTTACGCGTGCCTTTGAGGTAGCCCGTAAAGGAGCCCTTGGATATAGGATCGCTTGAAGCAACCCTACAAGAAGCCCTTCAAGCTTACCTTCAAAGCGAACCCCATCATAGAGCCCTAAGTTCTCTTTGAAAGGGAGCCTACCCTTTACAAGGGGCCCTAGTGTAGGGAACCTAGAGTACCCGTTACTTGGAGCCTACTAGTACCCTTTCAACGGAACCCAAAAATAGAATCCTGTAGCACCGTTTTAAGGAACCCGGTTCAGAACTCTATAGTACCGTTCAAACGGAATCCGCTTGTAGGACCCTACTTGTAGGGTCAGGGGACTTAGCAAGTACGGTTATCAAAACCTTAAATGGGGCTATAGGCAACTATCAGTGTATCTAAACAAGCTTATAAGCCTAGCTACTAAGTCCCATGATCCTTTAAGTATTGTACCCTTCTAGGATGCCCAGTAGTACCCTTATTCGCTTTTTGTAGTCCTAGGTTCCTTATGAAGTTACCCAATACCAAAAAGTGAGCCCATTTTATTCCTAAGTTACTGGGCATCCTAGCCTTCGGAAGTCCCCGTAAGGGTAATGTAGGAACCTGATTAAGAAACCCTGGGCCTATAACCCCAAAAAAGTAGGATGCGTATTAAGAACCCTAATAAAGGCCCAAGGTTTCTTAATCAGGTTCCTGCATTATTGTAGTACCCTTAACCCTTATAGACCCCTTTAAAGGAAGCGTAATGAATTTTTTAAGATCCTACATTAGGGCTTTAGGATTTAGGGCTTTTTGCACTACATTCCAGGGTGCAAGCTTTAGGACTTCTTGAAGGCTCGAGCTGTCAGTCTCGAGGGATTGAATGCTTCTGGTCTAGGTCTTTGAAGTTTGGGTTAGTTTGGAGTTTAGGCTAGTTTGGAGTTTAGGGTAGTTTAGGGTTTAGGGTAGTTTAGGGTTTAGGGTAGTTTAGGGTAGTTTGGGGTTTAGGGTAGTTTAGGGTTTGGGGTCAACTAGAACTATAGTATAGCTCCCTAAACCCTACACCCTAAACCTTGCACAGGGTCAACCCGAAATTATACTAGGTAGGGCTTTGGGACATTTTATATTTTCCCTTAAGAGGACCTTATTTACTAATATTTTTCAAAGGCTATATATGAACCACGAAAAGGAACTACTATGGAGCCTATGGGTAAGCTCCCCTAAACCCTAAACCCCTAAATCCTAGACCCTAAACCTTGCACAGGGTCAACCCGGAACTATAGTACAACTTTAACCTGCAACCTGAGGTCATGGGCCTTCCTCTCGCTCGGCGAGGGCCCTGAGTCACTCAGCCGCAGTTTTCTGGGAGCTTCCGAAAATTAGGGGGGTACCTTATTTTGGGGTCCTTATCTCAAAGGGGAAAAGGAGGGACCCTTAATGGGGACCCCTACCCTAAAATGGGCTATATGATGGGTATATAATAGCTATATTCAGGGTCTATACCTAGAGGTCCTTACTAAGGATCCCTCCTTTTCCCCTTTGATTATCATAAGGTTCCGACGATTTCGGGTGCTATATTAGGGTCCCCTATTTTCGGAAATTTGAGGCCTGAGGGTTTTTTGGGGATTTGGGATCGTACGGTCCTAGAATTGCGGATTTTGGGGATTGAAGATTTTCGTGCCTCGAGTTTGAGTTTGAGGTGTGGGGCTCAGGGTTTTAGGGCTTCGGGGGGGGGGGGGGGTGTAGGGACTTGAGGGTCTGTACTTTTAAAGGGAACTCCAGAAAGTTGGAATATGGATTAATGGTAGGATCCCCTATAATTTACCTTAAAGGGGTTACGATAATGATATTCCAACTTTCTGGCTTCTACTGTAGGGCTGCGAGTTTTGGTGCTGTCGGTTTTGGGGTTCCGGTTGAGGGATGCCGTGTTTCCGTTTAAAGCTTTCGGGATTGGGAATCGGCCTGGGTGTGGGTGGGCGAAGGGTGTTGGGGTCGCATGGTGGTTTAGGATGTACTTAGCGGTACTTAGAAATAATTTTTAGTTTTTGGCTATTGTAATCCCTAAGAAACAGCTGAAATTTATTTTTTGCTATGGTTCTAAGTTCAGTATGGTTTAGTAAGGGTGATGTACGGCCGTGCGGTGCTGAACTTGGCGACTACTAGTATGGAAGGATTGCCTGCGGAGTTTAGCGGCTTCAGATTTAATGCGGTCTTCGTTGTACCTCGGCCCTGAAAGCCTGAAGAAGAACTCTCATATAAACCCTAATCCCTAAAACCCTTACCGCTACCCCTAACTCCCTGAGCCCCTAAACCCTTTCACAGCTTAAGGAAATCTTCTACACTAAATGTGACACTAAAGCCTGAACTCCTAAAGCCCTAAATCCCCAAACCCTCAACGCCTAAGCCCTAACACAAGACTTACGTTGTAGGATTCTATAATATATGAACCACGAAAAGGAACTACTATGGAGCCTATGGGTAAGCTCCCCTAAACCCTAAACCCTAAACCCTAGACCCTAAACCCTCAATCCTAAACCCTAAATCCTAAACCGCAAACCCTACACTCCTAAATCCTAGACCCTAAACCCTAAACCCTCAATCCTAAACCCTAAATCCTAAATCCTAAACCGCAAACCCTACACTCCTAAATCCTAGACCCTGAACGCTCAACCCTAAGCCCTCAAAGGGAGATCTTCTACGCCGCCCCTGTGCCCGAGCTCCTGGGCCAATGGGATGCCTCGCGAGCGCCCCACAAGGGCTCTGGAGCCTCGGCTTGGAGTTGTAGTGGGTATTACCATTATACTATTGTAGTAGTACTATTACCGTATAACTGTTATAGTATTAAACTACTATTATAGTAGAGTATTACTATCATCGTATTGCTATTGTAGTAATACTATTATCGTATTTCTCTTGTAGTAGGTATTGCTATTATAGTAGTACTAGTATAGTTTGTTCTATGGCTAGTTTTATGATGGTATCGGCGTGGAGTTCTAGTTTAGGGACACAAAACGGACATGAGCATAAGCATCTGATAGGGATATCCCCACCTTATTGGGCTTCTTTTTAAGGGGGTTTAGATGCGATATCCCTATCCTCATGTTTTGCTTATGTGTTTTTTTGGTGGCCAAGTGGTGGGTATCATTATAGTATTCCTGTTATAGTAGTAGTATCGTAGTACTATGAATAGTATGTTTGTGGCGATACTGCCATTCTATTATAGTGTTACTATAATAGTATTATAACAGTATCATTATACCAGTACTGTGCTTGTAGCATTACTATTATAGTATTGTTATAGTGACAGTATAGTGATACGATTATAGTTTACCTTTAGTATCTGCTCGGCTCAAGCCTTAAGCCCTAAACCCAAGTTTCGCGGTTGGGGAAGGATCAGACTTCTTCCCTAATCGGAGTCCTGCGCGCTGGAGCAAAAAACTACCGAAACAGGCCAGGGTTCAGGGTGTACTTGGAGGGTCGGGGGACTTAGTAAGTAGGTAGTAAGTAGACTTATAAGTACCCTAAAAGGGACCCTAATTGGGGTTATGGGTAGGGTCGGAAATGCACCTGGGCCAAGGAAGCGGACCCTAGGCCCTAAACCTTATCCCATCGATTTCGGATCATGTTAAATTTCACGTAGTGTTGAACATGAAGCGACCACCCTGTGAAGCACCATGTCGATTTCTGTGGATGTACATCTGCTGAGTGGCAGGCGCGCCTCTATAGAAGTGGAGGCGGATGCATCCGTCGAGTCGTTGAAGCACCGAGCCCAGAGTGCTTTGGCGGTCCCGAGCAAGGGGCGGCTGATGAATTCTTCTGGAGAGGTGCTTGTCGGAGCACAAACTGTCACCGAAGCGAAGTTGAAGAATGGAGATGTACTCACCCTGCATGTGAACCCAGTCCAGCTTAAATGCACCAAGCAAAGCAGCAGATCTGCGTTCGCCGCACTGCTGGGCGATGGATCTGTCGTCACCTGGGGCAATGCCGAACATGGCGGCGACAGCAATGCGGTACAGGATCAGCTGCGAGATGTGCAGCAGATTCAGGCTTCTGGATTCGCATTTGCTGCAATCCTTGGAGATGGATCCGCGGTCACCTGGGGTTATGCCACCCTTGGTGGCGACAGCAGTGCGGTACAGCATCAGTTGAAGAACGTAAAGCAGATCCAAGCTTCTAACTTCGCATTCGCTGCAATCCTGGGAACTGGTTCGGTGGTCGCTTGGGGCAGTACCGCCCACGGTGGCGACAGCCGTGCCGTACAGCATCAGCTGCGAGATGTGCAGCAAATTCAAGCTTCTGATAAAGCATTTGCTGCAGTCCTGGGTGACGGATCTGTGGTCACCTGGGGTGATGCCTCCTGTGGTGGCGACAGCCGTGACGTACAGCATCAGCTGCGAGATGTGCAGCAAGTCCAAGCTTCTGATAAAGCATTTGCTGCAATCTTGGGTGACGGATCTGTGGTCACCTGGGGCAATGCCTCCTGTGGTGGCGACAGCCGTGCCGTACAGCGTCAGCTGCGAGATGTGCAGCAGATCCAAGCTTCGTGTTATGCATTTGTTGCAATCCTAGGTGATGCATCTGTCGTCACCTGGGTTGTGTCTTGCGTGGTGGCATCAGCAGAGCCGTCCAGGATCAGCTGCGAGACGTGCAGCAGATCCAAGCTTCTGATGGTGCATTCGCTGCAATCCTGGTAGATGGATCTGTAGTCACCTGGGGTAAGTACTACGGTGGCGACAGCAGTGTCATGCAGGCGCAGCTGACGAATATGCAGCAGATCCAGGTTTCTCATGAAGGTGGTGCATTTGCTGCAATCCTGGGTGATGGATCCGTGGTCACGTGGGGCAATTCCGACGGCGGTGGCGACAGCAGTGCGGTACGGGATCAGCTGCGAGATGTGCAGCAGATCCAAGCTTCTGCTTGTGCATTTGCTGCAATCCTGGGTGATGGATCTGTGGTCACTTGGGGTAAGGCGGACGCGGGTGGCGACAGCAGCGCTGTGCAGGAGCAGCTGAAACACGTGCAGCAGATCCAAGCTTCTGATTGCGCATTTGCTGCAATCCTGGTCGATGGATCTGTGATCACTAGGGGTAATGCGGACTGGGGTGGCGACAGCAGCGCCGTACAGGATCAGCTGCGCAATGTGTAGCAGATGTTGAAGCAGCTTCTGATCCCATCGGTATCACCAAGGTTTATGATTCGGGTTTGAAGGTTGAGTTTAGGTCTTCTTCGGCGCAAGGCTCGTGCTTTCGGGGTGCAGGGGTTTAGCGGTCTAGGGTTCAGGGGTTCAGAGTTTGGGTTTAAGTAGGTGTGTAGGAGGCAGGTGCATTGGGTTCTAGGGTTTAGGGTTCTGGGTTTAGAAGGTGCACTGCAGGCTGCGCACTGGTAAGCGCGCTGTAGTGTCAAGACATCCCCACCCCAACGCCACCCGTTCGCAACTCACAGCAGGTAGCAATGGAGCCAGCCAAATCCAAGCCAATGCCAGAACAAACACTAATATGAATATCTCGCAGACATGGATGTGTCAAGTGGTGAAGCGGCAGCATCTACATCCAATCCCTTACTTTTCCTACCGTCCGACATGCAGATAACCACGGAATCCGCAAGCTTGCCGCATTTACACAGAATTCCTTGATGTTTGGAGGGGCTCCAATCCCACTTTTGGCCCCGGTTCCTTTATTACAACCATACCATGATATACCCTAAACCCTATTGTAAGTCTTCAGGCCCCCGGTATCCCTAACCGGAGTCTGAGCCTCAACTTGCCGGCGTCAAACCCTAAACCCCAGACCCGGCTGACCTTCTCACTTACCTTTGGTTAGTAGGGAATGGAAGAATGGTAGTACTAGTACTTATAGTTGTACCCCATTCCTCCATTCCCTACTAACCAAAGGTAAGTTCAGGTGTCCTGCCCGCGCCCCGGCTGAGCTTTTGGCAGGATGCCTCGGCGGATCTTCAAGCACCTTGGCGCAGTACGTCTTCGGTTTGGGATCTTGGAAGTTGTAACTCGGGTTTTTAGTTCTTCTACGTCCTAAACTTTCAACGTAAGTTTCGGAAAAACTCTAAACCTAAACCCGGCAACCTAAACCTAAGATTCCCAACTTCTACACCTACATCCATCTTCAGGGCTTTCATGGGTTTCGTGATCAGTGTCTAGGGTTTGGGGCTCGGGGGTCTTATGAATAGGCCTGCACATGCAAAAGCCGAGGTCCTCATAATTGTTTGCACTCGGGCATCCGGAGTGCCAGAGAACCCTAAACCCTAAACCCAGGATGGCTTTGTCTGAGTCTTGAGACTTTCTGAGATCGCTTGCGGATAGGTGCCGTTTTGCAAGACAGCGATTCGCTGCTGGCACCCCAAACCCTATACGAGGATACCCAGTATTACCCTTATTCCCATTTTGTAGTCCTAGGTTCCTTTTAAAGTTACCCAATAGCAAAAAGGGAGCCCCCTTTGTTCCTAGCTTACTGGGCATCCTAGTATACTGAACCATGATTCGTCCCCAGAGATTCCAAATTCCCTTGATACGGAGCATCCCTTGAATAACATTCCTGAATAAAGCGTCGTCGCAGCTGAATGAGTATACTGTACTGCACAAATTCGGTGATAATGTGGCCCGCTTACAGTTGAGAGTCTAACTCTTTGGGGGCTTATGCCCGAAACGCGTAAACCCTGAACCCAAACCCTGAGACCTAAACCCCTCGGCCCTAGGCTCCGCGCGCCTTAGAGTAAGTACTTATGTTATCGAGCTATAGGTACCATAAATCCAAACGGGATCCCTTTCAAGGTAGTTTGACCTCTACTGTCCCGTCATCCTGGTCATCCAGGAGTTATAAATACAAAAGAAGGTAACTAGATACCTATACTTCTTACTTACGAAGTCCAATGATCCTCCAAGCAGGGGGGTTCCAGGATCAGTAGAGTTGTTGTTATATCGAGGCCATTACGACTAGAGTAGGGTTCCTTTTCGCAGGGGCTATGTAAGGGTTACTTACTGACTACGTCTCATGATCCTCGAAGTATCATAAACACCAGAACCCTGAAACCGTAATCCCTGAACCTTCCAAGCAGAGTTATACATGAGGTAACTATGCTTATGATCACTTCTGGCCCCAACTCAAGTCCTTATTAATAGCCTTACATGCTCAGTCCCATGATCCATGATCCTCATCAGAGGTGGCAGAAAGGGAGCTGCCCCTGAATGTTCGCCCGCGCTGCCTTTGCCGACTGCCGTCGGACGCCGCCTTCTGGCACGCAAGTGGGGCCCCCCAAATCTATTCTCTAATTATTAAGGCCCCTATATTATAGTACCCTTATAGAAGCCCTTATGGACCACTTTAGAGGGAACCCTATTCTAATCATTAAGGTGGAACGGTTTGGGGTTTAGGGTTGAGGGGTTTATGTGTTTAGGGGTTAGGGGGTTGAAATTAAGGCTTTAGGGGCTTGGGGGTTCTATTCCCAGTACTACGTACCCTGTTGTTTAGGGTGTCAGGGGCTAGGGTTTAGGGAAGTTTAGAGGTTTAGGGGTTTAGGGTTGAACGGTTTTGGGGTTCAGGGTGTAGCTCTTGCCTTTGGGTGTTTAAGGTTTACTTTGGATGTTGGAAGCCCCCTTGCTTATAGAAAGTTTCATGAATCAAAGATCTGCCACGGGAAGCTGTGGGGTTTCATCGTTCAGGTTTAGTGATTTACTGCTCTCTTTCGCAGATGATATGGGTGGTTGTCAGAATTATGTTCCCTTTTGGGGGGTCTCCCATATAATAGGCACCTAATATTTAGGGTACCCTAAAAAGGGACCGCTATTTTGACAAGCAGCAATGTGCTTGGAGCCTAAGCTGCACGGCCCTTGCACTACTTTTCCTAGTAGTCGAGTGACCTTTAACCTTTCTTGGGTAGTATAGTCCCTATATAATCCCTATATGGCCGAAAAGGTTAACGTTTAGTTCCCCATAATTGCACGAAAACATGCCCCCATTTTTTGAAGTCTGAAGAGAGGTGGGCTTTTGAGAGACCTCAACCTACCAAATCCTACTATTTTGTAGGGTCCCTATACATTCCATGTTGAGGTGTATACTAAGAACCTGCGGCTAAGGGAGAGTATGGGGTTTGGGGGTCTATAAAGGGATCTAGAAGGGTTCGATGAAGCGTCTCTAGGTCTTGCATCAAGCCACCACCCTACGAAGCATGTCGATTTCTGTGGATGTGCATCTGCTGAGTGGCAAGAGAGCGTCTTTGGAAGTGGAGGCGGATGCATCCATTGGGTCATTGAAGGACAGCGCCCAGAGCGCCTTGGCAGTCCGGAGCAGGGGGCGGCTGGTGAATTCTTCTGGAGAGGTCCTTGATGAAGCGAGCACGATCACGGAAGCGAAGTTGATGAGTGGAGACGTGCTCACTCTACACGTCATCCAGGTCCAGCTTAACGCCATTGGGCCGAGTAGTTTGTTCTCTGCGTTCGCCGCACTCCTGGGTGATGGATCTGTGGTCACTTTGGCAACGCCGTCTGTGGAGGCGACAGCAGTGCCGTCCAGGAGCAGCTGAGGAATGTGCAGCAAATCCTTCTGGTGGTGCATTTGCGCCATCCTGGCTGATGGATCTGTGCTCACCTGGGGTAATGCCGAGGCTGGAGGCAACAGCAGTGTGGCACAGGATCAGCTGCGAGATGTGCAGCGAATCCAAGCTTCTGATTGCGCATTTGCTGCAATCCTGGGCGATGGATCCGTGGTCACTTGGGGCCATACTCACAGTGGTGGCGACAGCAGTGGCGTGCAGGAGCAGCTGCGAGATGTGCAGCAGATCCAAGCTTCTGCTTGTGCATTTGCTGCAATCCTGGGTGATGGATCTGTGGTCACTTGGGGCGATGTCTGCAGCGGCGGCGACAGCAGCTCGGTACAGGATCAGCTGCGAGATGTGCAGCAGATCCAAGCTTCTGATGGCGCATTTGCTGCAATCCTGGGAGATGGATCCGTGGTCACTTGGGGTCGGGCCGGGCATGGTGGCGACAGCAGTGCCGTCCAGGAGCAACTGAAGAATGTGCAGCAGATCCAGTCTTCTGGTGGTACATTTGGCAGTGCATTCGGTGTAATCCTGCGTGATGGATCTGTCGTTACCTGGGGTAATGCCCACTCTGGTGGTGACAGCCGTGCAGTGCAGGAGCAGCTGAAGAATGTGCAACGGATCCAAAGATCGCAAGCTGCATTTCAAGGTTCATTTGCTGCTATTCTGGACGATGGATCTGTGGTCACCTGGGGCACCGGCTGTGGAGGCGACAGCAGTGCCGTCCAGGAGCAGCTGACGAATGTGCAGCAGATTCAAGCTTCTGCTTGTGCATTTGCTGCCATCCTGGCTGATGGATCCGTGGTCACCTGGGGTGATGCCGAGGCTGGTGGCGACAGCAGTGTGGCACAGGATCAGCTGCGAGATGTGCAGCGGATCCAAGCTTCTGATGGCGCATTTGCTGCAATCCTGGGAGATGGATCCGTGGTCACTTGGGGTCGGGCCAGCCATGGTGGCGACAGCAGCGCAGTACAGAGTCAGCTGCGAGATGTACAGCAGCTCCAAGCTGCTGCACGTGCATTTGCTGCAGTCCTGGGCGATGGATCTGTGGTCACTTGGGGTGATAGACTCGGCAGCGGATCATCTCTGAGATTCTACGCGGAAACGTGAAAAGAAGGACCTAGCTCCCTGGTTCTCACGCCTCTAGGCACCGACATTTCTCCCCAATTGGGATCCCTTTTCTATTTATTACCTACCTACTACGTCCCGCGACCCTGCAAGTGAACAGACACTATCAGAACCCGCCTGGGCGCCTACCTGGATTAAGCACCCGACCTCTTAGCTTAGCAAGTGCTCGGGCATCTAGCAAGTTGGCTATAATAACCGGTGATCGGTTTTGGAACACTAGATCACAGTAGGGTTTTAAAACGTCCCCTCAACCCCCCCTCCAAACATATGGAAACAACACTGGTAAAACAATAACAACGAAAATGATAGCCATAAGAAGAAGAAGAAGAAGACCAATAATACTAATCAAATAAAGCCGGGCATGCCTGCTGCTTACACGAAGCTCCTTGAAAGGCAGGTCATTCCGGGTTAAGGTAAACCCTAAACCCCCGAACCCCTGAACCCCTAAGACCCTAAGCGCCAAAACTCTTAAGCACGAAAGGCCCAAAAGCCCTGTGCTGCTCAGGCTTCCATGATCATCTCAGAGGGGCTTGCAGATCACTTCGCAGGCCCCGCATTGAAACTTAGGGGTACTTAGAAATAGTATTAATTGCTGGTCATTGTAACCCCTAAGAAACAGCTAAAATTATAGTTTTTGCTAGGGTTCCAAGTTCAGTATAGGAAACTGTAGATGAAATAGGGCCCTTAAGAATGAGAAGAGGGTTTTGTGGGCTATTCTAATTCTTAAGGCCCCTAGGTTATCGATGGTGTCATGTCTACGTTCCCTTATTGTTTATATAGCGTCCTGATTTTACGTAATTTTGGTGCATTTGACATCGACTCCTGGGATATTCGAGGCCGCGAGACTTAACAATGCTCTTCCTTGAGTTCCTTGTTACCCAAAGAGCCCAATACTCCTTAATTAAGAAAGATAGCTTAAATCATTAGGGGCTTCATGTTATGATTTAAGCTACATTCCTTAATTAAGGGGTATTGGGCTCTCTGGGTATGGCTGTGGTGGAATGCGCGATTAAGACCCCCATGTTGCTCGGGGAGGATGAATTGTAAAACGGATCTGTTTAGAGCTCTAGTGGTTTAGGATCTAGAGACTTCGCTAATATGGTTTAAGCACCTTAATTGGGGCTAGAAGCGGTCATGTTCTAGCTGCAGGGTGGTTGTTCCGTCCCCTCGGCTCTAAATGCTCTAATCTGCCCTTCATAACGTCTTGAGTCAAAGTCATGGTGACACATGTTCCCTAAACAAACACCCTGATGTTTAGCCCTCAGGGTTCGGTGCTTGGGAGTTCGTACTTTGAAGTCCGGTGCCCCCACCTTCAAAGTAGAAGCCTGTAGAATCCTACCCGCTCGACAAGTATTCTTACAAAAGAGACGTCAACAAGGAAGCAAGCATACATAAGAGTATTGACAATATAAACAGCAGCCACAACACTAACAAAACCATTACAACTGTGACAGCAACTACTCACAATACAAATAGTTATCTTGCGTGTAAACAAGGAAGAACATAACACGGTGCGAAACGCGCCCACTTCTGAAGGCGATGCTGTGATTTTCGTTGATGGGACCGACACTGTCTCACAGGCAGCTCTGTGCACACCAAGCCTCCTGGTGAGTTGGAGCTTTAGGGCCTTAGGGTTTCAGGCTTAAGTCGGATTAAGGGGTTTACCTATAGTCTCCATTGTAGTTCCTTTTTCTGGTTTAACCAATCTTATATTAAGGATCCGAAAAGGACGCCCCAAAATGGAACTGCAATGGAGACTATAGGTAGAGTTTAAAGATTTGGGGCTTCAAGCGTTTAGGCTCAGAAGTTCAGGAATTCGTACTCATAGATTTGGGGTCTGGCTTGAATCTCCGTTGGGGTACTTCCTCTTCATGGCTTTGGGCCGAAGGACCCTAGAGTATTAGAGTAGTATAGTATTATAGCATTATTACAATATTATAGTAGTATAGTATTATAGTATTATTACAATATTATAGTAGTATAGTAGCCTGGTATTATAACAATATTATAGTAGTATAGTGGCATGGTAGTATAGTATTACTGATATCCAAGACTTCTTTGCGGCCTTCTTTGATCCGTACCTTAGTAGCTGAGGGTATACTTTACACCTTCTCTGAGGGGGAGGGGGGGGGGTGATATAATCCCCCCCAGAGCTGACAGTGTCAACTCTTTGGGGCTAATGAGCTCGGCAACTAAGCTTGCGATTTGGGGTTTGGGGCGGCTTAGTTCAGAGCCCTCACGCAGAGAAATGCTTTCTGACAGAACCGGAACTTTCTATGCCCGAATCAGGACAGAGAGAGCATGCGGGTTTTCTGTTTATACCGAGGCTTGAATCCGTGTCGTTGCAGTTAGTAAGGGCCCTCCAAAGAGAAACCGAATCAAACAGTAATATGGAGGCCTTCATAAGTAGAATAAGGTTTGGGGTATAGTATACTATAGCTATAATACGGACCCCCAAAACCTTATTCAAACTATTCAGGCCCCTGCAATACCAGGCTGCCCAGTACTACCCTTATTCCCTTTTTGTAGTCCTAGGGTCCTTATAAAGTTACCCAAGGAGCACTTTTTGCTCCTAGGTTACTGGGCATTTTAGAATATAGCAAACCACAGAAAGTTGGAAACCGGACCAAGGCCAAATAGTGCTGGGATTCTCTATACATTACTCTTAAGGATTGAGGCTATGGGGTTTCCAACTCTTGGGCTTCTACTGTAGAAGCTGCCCCCACCCTGTAATAGTGGTATAATAGAAATATAATAGGGCCCTAATATAATCCTATATAGTCCTTATGGTCACTATTACAGGGTGGGGGCCCCTTCTAACTTCTACTGTAGTTTCACCCTAAACCCTAAACCCAAAACCCTAAACCCTAAACCCTATTTCTGAACCCAAGCCTCGTCCTTTTCTCTCGCCGGCTTTGTGGGTGCCCAGGGATCTGAGAGTCTGAGAGTATCAAAAACCTGCCCCTTCCCCAAACCCTAAACCCTAAAACCTTACCCCTTCCGTTTGAGGATCTGAGTAGTTCTCTAAATTAGGATCCCTTTTTGGGTCCCGAATACAATACGGCACCTAATATTTAGGGTACCCAAAAAGGGAACCCAATTTTGACAACTACCCATGTGTAAGGCCTTCGTTTTGGAGAGCCTGTGTTTTTGTAGTACCCGCTAGCTCGGCAGTCCACGCCCCCGGAGCTGGACCTCGAACAGCCCCAAACCCCCTTGCACCTTCTGCCCGAAATACCTGCGAAGCCCCCCAAAACGCCCAGAGCCCCTAAACCCCAGCGTGTCGGGTTACCTAGACATAGACCCTGCAACTACCCTCTAATATATCCGAAATGACCCATTCTAAGGAACGACAAGGGCTCTAGTCAAGGGCGCCTGGAGGGCTTGGCTACTGCCCCACTCAGCAACAGTGAGTTATACTCATAAAAAAAGTTATCTTAGTCGCTGAGTGGATACACTTTACACTTTTTGAGATAGTATTACCCACTAAACTGAAAGCGTACACTTGTTGGGGCTTATGAAATCAGCAACTAAGTTGTAGAAGGCCCTTAATAATCGCATTCTAGACTGTTGCCATGTGGGGGCTTTCTTAAAGGATCATGGGACTAAGTACCTCGGGTTACAAACAAGGTAACCATACTTCTGACTACTTGTAACCCCGTTTAAGGGACTTATATCCCTAAACCCTAAACCCTAACCTTCCTTACTAAGTCCCATGACCCTCCAACTTCTCCCGTCAGATCGCCCCCCGGCTTGGAGCGCCTTGCTCTGCCAGCTGGGCCGTGCCTTAGCAGCTGAACGGGCATAGGTTAGGTACGGCCCCCATACAGTAAGAATCTATACTAGGGCTATTCTTAAGGTCCTAATATATCTATATTATGAATATCTTTCAACTATTACTGAGTGCGGGCCGTACCCAAGGCATCGGGTTTAGGGGCATACTTTACACTTATTGGTGGTTGTCAAAGTTATGGTCGCTTTTTGGATACCCTAAGTATGAGGTGCCGTATTATACTGAGGGCCCCAAAAGGGACCATAATTTTGACAACCGTCCTTTATGGGGACATGATTATTCTAAAGTGTACACAGCCTCTAAGCCCTAGTTGGCCGAATGGGCATACTTTACAATGATGAAGATTTTAATAGAGTCTTTAAACCCTCACCCCTAAACCCCTAAACTCTCAAGCTTTTGGGGCTAGCTGAATGTGCTCACTTTGCACATCATATAGGCAAACCCTAACCTCAATCCCTAATCCCTAAAACCCAAACCCCTTAAAAGAACTCGGTACTATGGGTAGTCCTGTGTACCCCAAAACCCTATTTTAAGTATTAAGGCCTCTGTTTTAAGGTGCAAATCGCCCTCTCGGACACGGAGAAGCCGAACCAACCCAGCGGCCCCGTGTGGTGTGCTCCGGGGCTTTAGGGTTTGGGGCATTTAAGGGCTTTAGGGCTTCAGGATGTTGGTGCTTTAGGGCTTCAGGATGTTGGTGCTTTAGGGCTTTAGGGTTTGGGGCTTTAGGTTGTTATGGGCTTCGTGAGTCTGGGAACTGATTGAAAAGCTTCCTTGCTTTCATGGCCTTCAGAGGGTGGTTGTCAAAATCAGGGTCCCTTTTTGGGTCCTTAATATAATACGGCACCTAGTAGTTAGGGTACCCAAAAAGGGACCATAATTTTGACAATTTGACAACCACCCATATTAAGTAGGATCCTAATCTGATCCCTGTTGCATCGAAATGGGATCAAATCCTCAGCCCTCGTAAACCCTTAACCCCTATATAAATCCTAACCTGCTGAACCGAAACCCGCAAGCCCCAAACCTCAAAGCCTGAAGCCTTTAATCCCCAAACCTTGAACTTCTGAAGTCAAATCTGTGTGATCCTTGATAACCTTACTTTCCCTGAAGATCCACTCACCTACGTGGGATCCTTTGGGATCCTTCTCTACTTCAAAGGATCCCGATATAAACTGCACATAAACTAGGGGGGGCCTCGGGGGCTTTTCCTTGGAGGGTCGGGGGACTTAGTAACTGGTTAGTTTAAGGACTTATGAGCACCATAACCCCAATTAGGGTCCCTTTTGGGGTACTTATAAGTCTACTTACTACCTACTTACTAAGTCCCCCGACCCTCCAAGTAGTTACAGGTTTAGGGTTTGCAGCTTAAACAATCTTAGATTGCCAGTGGGAACACTTGCAACATGTTTGGCTTAAGTTTGAACTGAACTTCTTTGGGCCGGCGTATTGAAGAAAAGAGTAATGAGCAATACTATTTGGCGGGACTCCTTGAATCAGAGTACAAAGATCCCAAAAGCCCAACCTAAGTTATTCAGTCAACCAAGGTTCAACGCTGTTATAGCTGCCACCCCTAGGGTTTGCGCAAGACTCAACGTCCACAAAGGTTCCACTCGTGCTTGGAGAACCAGTTAACTTGCCAAGAACATCATATACTAGGATGCCCAGTAGTACCCTTATTCCCTTTTTGTAGTCCTAGGTTCCCTATAAAGTTACCCAATACCAAAAAGGGAGCCCTTTTTACTCCTAGGTTACTGCGGATCCGAGTATACTTAAAGCATCTTGGGACATAGTAACTAGGGTTATGATGACTTGCGATAACTGTAGCTATAATTACTGAAAACCCCAATCAAAGTACTTATAACTTTACCTACTAAGTCCCATGATCCTCCAAGTGACCCTATCTGCTAAGTCTGCTAAATCTGATGCGATGAGTCCTAAACCCTAAACCCAGACCGTAAGACCCAAAAGCCAACTGTTGGAGGCGCGGAGGGTAAAGAAGACCTCACCGGCTCCCTTCGTCAAGCCATGGAAGCCTCTCGGTAATATTTTTTATGAGGGCCTAGATAGATACCCATACTAATTAATTTGGTGGTTTAGGTTTTTTAGGGGCCTAGATAATACACATACTAATTTGGTGGTTTAGGGTTTTGGGGCCTAGATGCATACCCATACTAATTTGCTGGTTTAGGGTTTGGGGGCTAGAATAATTACCAGGAAAAAGGCCGAAATAAATGCCCATACTATGTTGGGGGTTTAGGTGTTGGGGGCTAAAGTAATTTACAATTTCATTTTTTATTCTAACTAGAGTGTCTAGTTATGATTCAGGCCCTTGTGGTAGACAGCTTCAACAAGGGACGTTCTGGCCGCACGATCTCTGAGAACCTGGGCTTCGTCTCGTGGGTGTTATCATGGCTAGTACTTGTTATTGTTCGATTCGTACTGTTATTGCTTAGGTACGGCCCCCACTCAGTAATAGTTGAATAATATTCATAATACAGATATAGTAGGACCTTAATACTAGCCCTATTGTAGACTCTTACTGTATGGGGGCCGTACCTAAGTTATTGCTACTAGTACTAGTACTAGTACTAGTACTAGTACTAGTACTAGTACTACTACTACTACTACTACTACTACTACTACTACTACTACTACTACTACTACGACGACAGCCTTCCAAACTGAGGCTCTCCGCGACAAGGGCGTGAGCACCCTTGCCATTGGCAGCCGGGGCGGCCACGGAGACAGCGAGGTGGGGATGCCGTGCCGCTACCACACATGAAAGGGCGTGTAGTGGTTTCGGGGTTGCAGAGGGCTTCGGGAGGCTTGGAATCAGGGTTAAGATTTCGGGCGTGGGGTAGCGGGTTTCGGGGGTGTGCGGTGTTCAAGCTTTAACGTTCGGTGATCCCTCAGGGTGCCTCTGGAAGCAGGCTGATAGGGGGCCTCTTGAATCGTTACAATGCTGTTCCTGAATGTGAAGAGAGCATGATATTAATCATGATAGATTGTACCTTTTTGTCACTCCAGGTGCTCGCCACTGAACATGACATATTTTTCGCTCAATACTGCTTCCCCAAATATCGTTCGTGCTCACTCCAGGTGCTTGCTACTGCAGCTCTCGGCGCTCTCCTGGACGTGTTCGGCGGGACCGCGCCGGCGGAGTGCGGCAAGAAGGCGGAGAACTCGTAGTCGGTCCTGCTGCATTTTGGGCGTTTGCAACATAAGCGAGAATACTTACTAATACTTGTACCTCAGGGCTCCTTATTCATATTTTTATGCGAAGTGTACCCCAAAACCCACATATTCAGGCCCCGGTATATTCTTTGGGGGAATGACGCCTCTGGAGTTTGGGGTTAAGGGGTTCGTTAGGGGTTTCGGGTTTAAGGTTTGGAATTCAGGGCTTGGTGTGTTGAGTTGAGGGGTTTAAGGATGCTCTACGAGGGAGACCGAGCAGCAACATGAAGCAAAATCCTAGTAGTAGAGTAGGTAACCTTTAAAATTTTGATACTATAACCGACAATCCTCATACTCCCAAAGGTTAACCTTTAGTTCCCCAGGATACTCGACAAGTAGGAAACATCATTGCGAAACCGAAAGCTTATTGGCTGTAAACTCAACTTCTCAACTTTTGGGGTTCTTATAAGGTAGTCGATTCTGAAAGTTTCAACTTTTCTTCCCTTGGGTTTTGGGCCAGTGAGAAATGGTCCCGAGACGAAGATGGCCCACTCTCATGAACTGCCTAGGGTTGCCGTTCAGGGTTCCTCGAAGGGCTCTATAAGCTTAGGCGTACTTAGAAATAGTTGATAATTTTTGGTTATTATAATCATTAAGAAACAGCTAAAATCATGATTTTTGCTAGCATTCTAAGTTCAGTATAGCAAGGATTGCTACAGCCGTTTAGTACCTTAGTAGCTGAGTGGATACACGTTACACTTTTCGGGATACTACTACCCACTATAAAACTGAATGTGCACACTTTTTGAGGCTTATGAACTCAGCAACTAAAGTCATGTTTGCCTAACAATTGGAACAGGGTTTGAGAGGGTAGCGTATACTACATTGTATAATATCAACGAGAACTAAGGCAGACCATTCTGGTTTCCATTCTAGTTATTCTGGCCCTTATGCCCACAACCCTAAACCCTAATTTGCAAAGTTTGCTTTAATAACCTGCAACTAAACGCTCATGAGTCAATCAAAACCCCCAGGAGTGCTCATCACCTTCAATCCTAAAACCTCTAACCAAAACGCCCTCGAACTCTAGGGTTTAGGATTTAGGGCTTCGGGTCTACACTCTGAACCCCTAACTTAGTACCTGGGTACGTAATGGGCTCTATGTAATCCTAACAGAATTGAAAAGGTTAGCTTGTTTGGACTAGCATACTCAGCCCCTAAGCTAAACTGGGCCCAAAGCAACTACGATGGCAGCAGCAGGAGCAGAAGCCCATAGAGCTTTACTTCCTGGTGCCTTGGGCTTTGGAGTGGGCTGTATTCAGTAGGTTTGAAGGGTTTCTGGTTTAGTGTTTTTTTGGGCTTGTGGTTTACGGGTGTAGGGTTTAGTGTTGCACCGGGGTTGTCAGTACCCCGAGTGGGGTTATCTCATGTGTGACCATACTGATAGCCAAGTCATACACTAGGACCATCTGAGCCGCCAATTAGGCTTCTCATTGAGGATGTTTGGGCTTCGTGTCTGGGATGTTAGTTAGTAATATTGAGTTCTGTAGGTTGTGTATGTGGGTTTTTCATTGTTTTCCAGCTCCCAAGATCGTGAACCCAATGCAAACTTCAAGACGCCCTTGAACCAGCACCCAAAGACCTGCTGAAGCCCTTTCGCAAGGCCGCGGCATGTACTCTATAGGCAAACCCCACAAGCCCGAAAGTCTGAACTCCAAAAGCCTGGACCCTAAACCCTAAAGGCCCTAAAACCCTGAACCCCGGAACCCTACACCCCGGCCCGAACCCCAAACCGCTAAACCCTAGAGTAGACGCCAGAAAGTTGGAACATGGCTTTAGGAGGATTAGTGCTAGGATCCCCTCTACTTTAAATTAATGCCATGAGGATAATGATGTTCCAACTTTCTGGCTTTTCAAATAGAGTCTGACGAGAACGCTTCTTCAAGGTTGGAGGTCCTCCGACGGAGATCCTGCGCTGCCGTGATGCGGTTGAAAAGGCCATTGCCAAGCGCAGTCAGCTGGTCTGCACTCATCCGGAAACCTAAACCATCCTAAACCCTGAACCACTTATTGGCCGTAAACTCAACTTCTCAACTTTTGGGATTCTTATAAGGTAGTCGATTCTGAAAGTTTCAACTTTTCTTCCCTTGGGTTTTGGGCCAGTGAGACCATTCTAAGCTCTAAGCAGTCCAAACCTTAAGCATATACCCAGGTGCGCTCAGCCTTGCCCCTACATTAGTTTTGTTAGGAGTGGGAGGTTGGAATAGTCGCAGCAACAGAGTAACCCTACAAGCCCTAACTCTAAATGCAGGTTGGGGATTTAGGTTGTTGAATATGGCCCCTATAGTACTCGGGGTTGATTTCGAGGTTGTATATCAGAGTGTGAGTTTTTTGGTGGTTTAGGGGTTGAGGCGCTTTCAATGGGAGTTTAGGGAAGAATGTATTTGTATTCCTGGATGTGTCTACGTCCGCACCCATGTCCACTCCACTGCCTCACATGGAGTTTAGGCTTTAGGAGTTGAGCTAGGGGGTTCCGAGGCTCAAGTATGACCTATTAGGACCTTAATAGTAGCTTAGTAGCCCTATTATTGTAGACTCTTACTGTATGGGGGGGGCAGTACCTAAGGTATTCGGGACTGGTTGCAGGCCTCGATCTTCCTAGCATCCTCGAAGCCTTGACATAATGACTAATGCCCAGTCGGCGTAGTCCTGAACCTCCTTTCTTTGAGGACCCGAATGCTTTGGAGATCCGTCCTATGCAGAATCCTACCAAGGGAAAAGAGATTTGTGAGTCAGGGGTCCATAATTACAATGCTTATCATGATCGTATTGAAACTGGCCGGAGCTGCTCCGAACTGCCACGATCGAAGTGTCCTTCCGTGCCTGGATTGCCTGCATCCCCCTGTATGGTTGCAATCCTTTATACTCTGAGGGTCGGGGGACTTGGTAAGTGTTATTTTACAGAGCTGTAAGCATCATAATCCCAAAGAGGATCCCCTTTAGTAGGGTGTATTTCTAAATTCTAACTCTACTTCGTACCTACCTTACTTACGAAGTCCCCCGACCCTTCAAGTTCAAGTTCGGCAAGAGCAGACAAGCAATATCTCTCCAGTGCACGACGGCTTCTGCAGAGTGCGATCCTGCGTGGCGTCTACGCTTAGAAGACCTTCAGAATATGGATCCTGGACCAAAACCCTAAACCCCTAAACCCTAAACCGCAGAAGCACGTATATACTCCTGCGTGATAGACTCATCTTGGACCCCTAGTTTGACGAAGCACGCGGACCCCGCGCCCCGTCAATGTCTTCAAAACATCCTTCATACGGTCGGTAATATAAGTCTTGCATGTTCCATAATAAGGAATATCCCAGTATTCCCATAGTTTAGGGTCCTTAAGGCAATACAGGATGTATAATAATCATCAACCGTATCTTTGGGATACACCCCGGGCCGAGGTGATGCCGGGTTCATCAACGCCATGAGGCTCGGGTTGTAGTAGCCTCGAAGGCTTGAATCTCATCTATGAGGATGGGGGATGGAGGCTACCTGTGTCGGGTGCTGTCTACTATAGTGTACCTCCAACCTCAACAAGCCCGTATACATGGTGCCAACCCGAAGCCCAAAAACAACAATACCTTACCTCCTGAAGCGCACGAAGTTTAGGCTCCCAACCTCAGGGATCTACAACTGGGTTCCTTTGGTCTGGGCTAAGCTAAATGCTGAACCCTAATCACTCGTCCCTAAACCGTATATCAACAAATCCCCCTCATTCCTAAACCCTAAACCCCAAACCCCCATCCCTAAACCCTACACCCCAAACCCCCCAAAGAAAACCCCAAAGACGCAGGGATGCAGGGCAAGCAGATGGACCGGCCTGGCTCACTGAGGAGCGGCACATGCTGCTTGCTCGTTGTGTTTTTGTAGATGGGGCCGGACGGGGGGTGTAGGTTCAGGGTTTAGGGGTTTAGGGTTTAGGCAAAATTTGCTGTTTTTGGAACAGGTGGACCTTTGAGATCTTTAGGCTTTGTTGTCCTGGCGTCTGGCAAAGGGGGGGGAGGGAGCGCGGAGGGGGATTTTGGGTGCTTCGGGTTTAGGGCTCGCTTTGGGTGTTTTTACGGCTTCGGGTTTCGTGCTTTTGGGTTGGGGAGCGCACGGTGCTTCGAGTTCAGGGCTTCAGGTTTAGGTTGAGGGTTATCTAACAGTGTTAGATTGCATGGTTTGAGCATTTCGGGCCTGGGTGTCGAAGAGCCCTTCAACCAAGACCCAACACTTAGAGGCCCGGGGGACTTAGTAAGTAGGTTATAAGTAGGGTTATAAGTACGTTAGAAGGAGTTACCCAAATTATAACCCTACTTATAACCTACTCACTAAGTGGGAGTTTCCGAAAACAGGGGACCCTAATATAGCACCCTAAATAGTAGGATCCTTATTATAAGGACCCCAAAATAAGGTGCCCCTAATTTTCGGAAACTCTAAACCCTAAACCCTTTATAGTACCCTTATAGATCCCTTTAAAGGAACCCCTATAGATCCCTTTAAAGGAACCCTAAGATCTTACCCCTGTTTTTGGAAACCCCCAAGTCTCCTGGGCCTCCAAGCAGTTCAGCCCTTTACTTTGAAACCCTCAGCCTGAACCGCCACGCCCCAGATGGGGGTTTCCAAAAATGGTGGACCCTAATGTAGTACCCTAAATAATAGGACCCTTATTATAAGGACCCCAAATAAGGTACTCCTCATTTTCGGAAACTCCCAGATCCTCCAACCTGAGTTGCTCTCGACAGGGCTTGCTGTCGCAGCTGAAGGGCAAGAAGGGTGGCAACAGCACATCTGGCTGGAGGCCATTGCGGGGTTGGATTCCTAAACCTTAAACCCTAAACCCCAAAATAAGGGTTTGTGTATGACGAATCCTGGATCCCACCTTCATCACACGCCTGATCTCTCGACTTCGCAGAAAGCCAGGGTTTAGGGTTTCAGGGCTCAGATCTTTCTTAAGGTTCCCCCAAGAGTCCATGCACACTTGGTGCACCCAACCCACAAGACCCCAACCTCAAACTCTCCCGCAGCCGTACGCCCTAAGCCATGTTGACAGCGTCGCACCCAGTAGTAGAGTAGGGAACCTTAAACCCGTTTTGGATAATATAGTCCCTACATAATCCCTGTATAACCAAGAAGGTTAACCTGTAGAGTAGTAACCCTTGTTGGATATTATAGTCCCTGTATAATCCCTATATAACCCAAAAGGTTAACCTTGAGTTCCCCACAAGTAGGCGCAAGCAGGATGAGCCCCTGAGCCCCTCGGCTCACTCCTGACAACCTTCAGCCCTGCACCCAGAAGCTCTTGAACCCTGGCCCCAAACTCGCCGTCCCACAGGCGGAATCTCATGAACCCTGGCCCAAGAAATTCAGAAGTTCCAGAAATCTCTCGTTTCGCACCGGCTAGGAAACAGCTGTCGGAAGACGGTGCCATGCGGGGCATCATGCGGCGTGGCCCCAATGATGGATGAAGGGCTTCTTTGAAACCCTAAACTCGGATCAGGGAAGGGCCGGGAAGGGTGTGGGCGAGTAGACTTCGTACACAACCTTATCGGGCTCAGTTGGGGGTGAAGAATGGAGGGCTTGGGCGAGTAAGCTTGATTAGGCCGTACATACCCTAAGTAGAGTCTAACACTATTCTTACATCAACCTAAGTACCAAGGCCCTGAGGCTGTTACTTAGTAGTTGAGTGGATACACTTCACACGTTTTGGGCTAAATTTACCCACTATAAACCTGAAAGGGTACACAATTTCAGGCTTAT
The DNA here is from genome assembly GCA_905221615.1 of Symbiodinium sp. CCMP2592. Classification (NCBI taxonomy): domain Eukaryota; class Dinophyceae; order Suessiales; family Symbiodiniaceae; genus Symbiodinium; species Symbiodinium sp. CCMP2592. Next base: position 148,456 of record CAJNDT010002157.1, on the reverse strand, counting down.
GAACTCAGCAGCTAAGGTTAGACTAGAATGCTGCGAGGATCCGGGGACTTAAAACCCAGAGATCCCAATACCCCTTAATCAAGGAACATACCTTAAGTTATGAGGGCCAATATATATATATATATATATATATATATATTTGGGTGTAAGGTATATTCCTGAATTAGCGGGTTTGGGGATCTCTGGGAAGGTATGAGTATAAACAACTTTTCTTGGCGCTACAGGCAGCGATAGGTGTAGCTACCTTGCCCATCACCTTACTATAATCGGCTGATCCTGGAGTTCTCCCGCAAGAACCGAGATGAGGGGGGTTGCACTCTCGTGCCGAGAATGCACAACTTACTGTATACTCCGAACCCGAAGCGGTTCCGGATTCAAGTTCGAGGTTTGCAATACTGATTGGCTGTAAACTCAACTTTTTCAACTTTGGGGTTCTTACAAGGTAGTCGATTCTGAAAGTTTTAACTGTTGTTTCCTTGAGTTTGAACCAGCTGTTGCGGCTTGGGGACCCGCGAGCAGGCCTCCATCACAGCTGCGGTTGTCCCAGCGCCTTTTGTTTGGTGGCGGGGAGATGGCGGGGTGCGGGGGTGGTATTTGAACTGTGGTTTCAAAAACAGGGAACGCGGCTGAGTCCAACCGCTGTGGGTTTGAGGCGTAGGTGTTTTATCAGGACCCCAAGGCAAGAGAAAAATAGGGGATCACCCTGGCAGTGGATGAGGGGGTAAGCAGTACACTGAAGGTCCGAAACCCTGCCTATGGTGTAGGATCATATCCTCTGCTTGATTGCTCTAGGTGGGACTTTCCAGATATCTCTGACAGAGGCCTCATGATAAGGCATGGCTGTGACGCTTTACAACGGTGGCTGAAGGATGAATTCTTAGATTTGAAGGCTGACTAGTGCTTTCCGACGGAAGTTACTTGGTCGATTCTTCTTTCGACTCCCCATCCTCTCTTTGCCTTTGGCAGCATCCTACTTGGAGGGTCGGGGGACTTAGTAATTAGATATTTTCGATACTTATAAGTACCATAACCCCATTTAGGATCCCTTTTCGGGTACTTATAAGTCTACTCATTATCGACTTGCTAAGTCCCCTAAAGACCCTCCAAGGGCGTCACAGTTCCTGAAGTTGGGAGACGTGGTGAAGCAGGTCTTGGAGAAGGAGGAACTCCGGGGCTTTTCGAGCCAGTGAACCCTGGACCCGAATCGACAGCAAGGATCTTTCAAAGATGCTCGAACCCTGAATCCCCAACCCGAAGCATCCTAACCACTAAGGTTAGGGTTTGTTGGAGGATAGTTTAGTGTTGCGTTTAGTGTTGGAGTTCAGATTTAGGTTTAGAGCTTTGGGTCTCAAGCACGTGTAAACCTTCACGCTGCTTGCCTGGAAATCTGGCAAAACCATGCGACCGAATGTCTTGGGGTTGTAGATCCGTGCCAATATCCGAGTCAACCCATCAAAAGTGCCATCAGAAATCTGCAGGACTCTACTCTAATCGTGTGCGAACAGACGAGATTCGGAAAAAAGTTCGAAAGCCTTCGAATCCCCTCCTCCAATTATGAGGCAAGAGAGAAGATCCATATAACAGCCCTTGTGCACAACCCTACAAAGCCCTCAAAGAACCCTCTGAAGACCCATGAAACGATGTAAAGCCCTGATAAGGAACCTAGAACTCTATTAAAATCATGTGCAAAAACAGGATAATCCCTGTAAGCGCCCTTGTATACATCCCTACAAAGCCTTTCAAGAAATTCTACTCTCATTAAGGCAAAAGCCAGAAAGTTGGAATATGATCATCCTAAACCCTTTACGGTAAATTATAGGGTATCCTACCATGAAACCATATTCCAACTTTCTGGAGTTCCCTTTATGTGCGAAGAGAGGAGATCCTGGACTCTGGCCACTTTGCGGCCAACCCTGGCTCCCCCCTTCGCTGGCTGGATGTGAACATGTATCTTTGGCGCGGTGAGGGGGCTTGGTAGCTGAGTGGATACACTTTACACTTTTTGGGATAAGATTCCCCACTATAAAACTGAAAGTTTATACTTTTTGACGTTTTGGGGCTTATGAACTCAGCAACTACGGGGGCGGTTAGGGTTCAGGTTTCAGGGTTTACGATGGTTCGGGTTTAGGATGGCTCGGCTTGAGGATGTTGAGGGTTTAGTCGCAATACTAACATCCCAGGGCAAAGAGAGGGACCCTTAATAAGGACCCCTAGGTATATACCCTTAAGATATCTTTTATATAGCCCATTATATAGCCCAGTATAGGGTAGGGGTCCCCATTAGGAGTCCCTCCAGACCGTATACTCCGTGGAGCTTTGGTGCGTTTGCTTCGCAGGGGTCAGATGGAACTGCCCCTGAGAGACCACTGGGAGCTTCCGAAAATAGGGGACCCTAATATAGTTCCCGAAATAGTAGGATCCATATTCTCAGGAACCCCAAATAAGGTGCCACTAATATTCGGAAACTCCCAACTCTGTCGCAGACGCAAAACGGGGGCCGTAAGTTAGGCATTGCATAAATCCTCAACCCTAAGGCCTTGAACCCACTTCTCAAAAAACAGCCCAGCCCTAAACCCAGGCATCTGCTAAACCCGAAGCCCTCGACCTTAAACTCCAAGGTATCACATCTGCCAGCATTTCGTCCTTCCTTTGACTCGTCGGGAGAGCATCTCGTCTTTGAGCGGTACTATGGGGCCTTCATAGTTACCTAGACTATTTCGGTGGGCTCCTTAATATAATTATAATATATCGGGCCCCCCAATTTCAAAACCCTATTGTTTTGTAGATGTTTATGAAGGCTTTGGTGGTTTAGGGCAGGGTCTGCTTGGAGTCAGGAGGGTCGGGGGACTTAGTAACTGGTTATTTTAGGGACTTATAACTACCATAACCCTAATTAGGGTCCCGTTTAGGGTACTTATAAGTCTACTTACTACCTACTTACTAAGTCCCCTCAAGACCCTCCAAGTGGGCTTTAGCATTGGAGGCCAAGCCATGACTGCGAGGGCTTACTCTAAACGATGCCTTGAGCCCAGATCGTTCAAAGTTTAGGGGTTTATAGTAGAAGCCAGAAAGTTGGAACATGGCTTTAGGAGGATTAGTGCCAGGATCCCTTATACCTTACCTTAAGGGCATGGGGATAATGATGTTCCAACTTTCTGGCTTCTACTGTAGGAGTTTGGGGTTTAGAGTTTTAGGGTGTTAGCGTTTAGGATTTAAGGCCCCCCCAAACCCTAAACCCGGAACCCTGAGCCCGCTGAACTCTTCTTGTCATGAGCCCAACTTGGAGGATCATGGGACTTAGTCAGTAAGGTTATAAGTACCCTAATTGGGGTTATAAGCATAGTTGCCCTAATTATAAGCCCTAGTTACTAAGTCCCATGATCCTTTAAGAAGGAGTGTACAGTTTTTTGCTGGACTCAGGATGTAGAGTTCGGAGGCTGCAGGGGTCCAGGGCGGAAGTTTCAGGGAGTTAAGGCCTTAGCGTAGGGGCCCTTATATGGGGAATAGGATTTGGAGGGGGGGGGGGGGGGGGGGTGGCCGGCTTAAACAGGATATAGTCGCCAGCTGAAACCGTGGGTTTTTCATTGCATACTAGAGACGTGTATATCACTATTGTACTGGACCGACGTATCTCTGTACGTACTCAATACAAGTATAGAATCTTTCGTCTCGCCTCATCGACATTGGTGGGGCTGTGTTGAACTTTCAATGTGATCGACTTGTCGCAAAGCCGACGGACTGGAGCACGAAGGTCGCATCTTGACTACCAGGAAACGGAAATGTAGTTGCGTGAAGGTTACACGCATAGCGCGATTCATCAAGGAACCGAACATACATAGTTCTGTATACACTCAAGGCAAGTGTATAACGTCTTCCTTCGTGATATCATCATTGACTGGACTTTCCTGAACTTTCAATGCGATCGACTTCGACCTGTCATAAATCAGCGGCTCAGACCACGGAGGTGGAATCATAGCTACCAAGAAACATAAATATAGTTGCGTCATGGCTACACGCACAACATGAGGCAAGAAGAAGTCAAATGTAGATAAGACCCGGTTCCGAGTATCGACTTCGATACAGATCCATACTCTTTCAAACGTGGGTTCGGAATCTGTCGTTCGGTCGTCTGGACTTTCCTGATTCTACCTGTGAATCACTTTACATAAGACTAGGGGATTTGTTCAATAGGATATTCCCGCGAATAACACAGTAATGAGCAGTACGCCACGTCCATCGAACGCCTACAATGCAAATTGGGAGTCTTTGTTTCAGCTCCCTGTGTATCGGATCTGTCTTGTACTCGTTTCAGCTTCTAGGTCTCTATCGGAACTGTCTTGTACTCATAATCGGAAACACTGCGGCATCAACAATCGGACCTCACAGTGCTGACCAGGCCTTGAGAGCAGTCTCGCAGGGGATTGCCTGCCAGCTGCACAGCAGACCATTCTTATTCGGTGTAACGTCAGCATAAGATCATGGAACGTGGCAGTGCTGACTTACCGACAGATGGCAGACATACAAGTTCACGAACAACTGAAAGTCACAGCGGCATTCTAACGACTTGTCGTTCATGACACATGCATAAGGATAGATGCGCTTTCCACATCAGCCAATACTCTGCGACCTCCGTCCGGGACGGATGACGGGATTCATCACCCGAAGCCGGAACGGAGTGCGTCGCACGGCCTTTGCCTTAGGCAAGACCGGCATACGTTTCTTCGGAGGTTTCCGACTAGAAGCCGAGGTGCCTGCAGTAGCCGCCTTCTGCGACTGCTTCGCAGATCGCACTGACGCGGCTTGCTTGACGACACTTAAGCCCGCCTTCTGTGGAGTCTTCCCTCGGACACGGAGGCTCTTACACCATTTAGTCCATTCCTTGTAAGGAATAATGGTTCGCATGTTGCCGTGAATGGCTCTGGGAACAAGCTCACCTTGGGCGACTTGCCTTTGCAAAGGTCTATACAAGGCTTGGTTGTGCAGCAACAACTTCAAGAAATGAAAGAAGCGAAGTTTCAAGAGGAAGGTCGCCTTGTGTATCATGGCCTGCAGCAAGGGTTGCTTAGGGGCGGGTTGCATCGACATGATTGCTATGCTCAAGCCTACTGCAATCAAGTCGCAGTTTCCCGAAACCACACATTCACCTCGTGGTGCAGACTTTCATTAGACGTTGTACCACTTGGCAGGAGCACCAGCTCTTGTCGATTAATGGAATGGCGATACCTGGTGTCGTTGAGAAGCCACTGGAATTTGGCAGGGCTGGCGACGTTCACGATGAGCCGATGCAGCGAAACCCCTGTAAAGGTGACTTTACGAAGTTCTTCTCGAAAGAATGAAAAGTGTGCTACCAAGGCTTGGAGGAAGTCGACTTCCGTCAGCCAGGGAGTGTCAGGATCCAGTCTCTCCAGTAGCTCTCTCGCTGCATTTTCAGACATATCCGGCTCTGAAAGACAATCTCTCATGGATCTGACATCCTGCGGCGCTGATCCGAGAGTGCCTCCGCTGTAGAACTCACCCCAAGATGCCTGCGTGCGAGAAGAGTGCCGCTTGCGAAACTTGTTCATGATGACAGCAAGCCATCTGCTCCCCGCGGTCCGGCGGTTGTTCATATTTTGATCGTAGACCATAACAATATGCATGGCGTCCAGCGACAGACTCTGCAGATTTGGTAGAACTTCTTTCAAAGTCTGAAACATTTCCGCAGAGGGAGCATCAGATGCAACATGCAACACCTGTGCACGTTGCGTGTTTGTAAAACTGCTTCTCAAAGCATCCGCCAAAATGCTTGACTTCTCAGATCTGATCCCACATAGCGCCAACGTTGCGCCGGTGCGGCCACGGCATGTCATGGTTCGGTACGCAGCCTCGTCCTCTGGGATAATGGCCTGGGAACGAGTCGATGCAGAAGAGTGGAAGTTTGCCTGTCCTATAATCTTCAAGTTGATCTTAAATGTCGCATCCAGGCTGATGTACTTAAATTCTTCAGCTTGTGCACATCGGTCCATGAGCTTTGCCGTATATGCTTCAAGCAGAGGCGACCCCATGAGGTCTTCAAGGACATTCGTCCAGAAGCCATTGTTGCCGCGAGGAATAACCGATGCCAGCTTTCCATCATTCCTCGTGCATCTTTCCAGGAAATATGCCTGTATCTTGTGTAGAGAGGCATTGTGAGCGGCCGCTGCTTGGAGGAATGCATCAGCGAAGTCGTGATCGTAGAACAGGTTACCCACTCTACGCAAACCTGTGGCCTTTGTTACAGATCGAATAGTGACAAACTCCGGCCCGTCTGAGTGAAAAACACAGCGAAGGAATTTATCGATGCAGCTGAGAGTAGACGGCATGTTGCCTTTGACGGTCTTCCGGAGGAGCTCACTGGCCCTAGCCAGAAAGGTTGGTTGCGGTGCTCGATCATGAAGGCGGTCATGATCATAGAGCGCCGCCACGACCCGCAACATCTTGGTCCCAGCCGGACAGAAGCGCTTGGATTCTGTATGTTGGTTTTGTAGGTGCTCCACCAAGCATCGACGCCGCTCGAACCGTCTCCAGGGGCAACACGGACAGACCGTTGGCGGAAACGACTTTCCAGCTTGTGTCCGTACTGCCTGAATTGCAGTCTTCACTTCATCACAGAGCAGCCTGCGTAGCTCTATGCCGACATCTACCTCGCCTTCATTCTGTGGATCCTGTTGATGTGGGATAGAGGCAGGTCGTTTTTTGACTGAAGATGCAGAGGAGGAGCCAGCCAGAAGATCAAGAAACCGGACCTCTGTGTCGTCGAGGTCTGGATCTTCCGAAGCAATAGCAAAACAGAATGTCTGTTTCGTGCCGTGGTATGACTCGAGTAGATCCACTAGCTCTGCCATAGTGCCCTCATAGACCTTGCCTGCGCGCATAGCGAGAATGTTGTTGTTCGGGACAACCTTGACCCCCATACAAAAGGATGACTCTGGCAGCTCGAGATGTAAAAGGAAATCCTTGGTCACGTCTAGTATGCCTGCATGTTGCGGGAGTAGGTACAGATCCCCACAGCCGTGCCAGTCCGAATACTGTCGGACACAATGTCTGTCGGCCTTTGCGTTCGACGGTGATTCCTTTCGCAGACGCACGATGACCTGCTTTATGTCCGCCCCGAGGAAGGTCATCGCAGCTGGAATGGAGTTCGACACGGCAGTCAAGAGTTCATGGTAACCTCCCAAACCTGCACCAACTTCACTCTCTTTAAGCTTGTTGGACAGGTACATGTCAAAGGAAGGCAGCGTCTTGTCCTTGATCACCACATCGAAAGGAGTCTTTCGCCCTATTGCTTCCTGCAGGACTGTGATCATGCTCTTTCCTGCTGCCATCTCGACTGACTTCATCATGGAAGTGCTAATCAGAAGACCATCAAAATGACAGGACATGTGACCGTCGAAGCCATGTTTCTGGACCTCTTCGACCATGACCTGTAGAATATGATCTTCCGCCGGAGTCCACCAAGCCGCGAATATGCTAGCTTCCGGCCAGTTATTCTTGGAGTGACGTCGTAGTTGAGTGTATTCTGCTGGCATCTGGGAACATGCTAACCAGCGCAACTGTCGGCTTTCACTCGACAGAGCTTTCAGGAAAGCCATGCCCTGCTTGTTCAACTTGTCGAACTTGTCAGGCGAGGCTCCGTTAGCCACCTCCATAAGAATTTGCTTACCCTGAGCATCATTGCACTTCAGGTTAGTAGAGCACACAGTCGCTCTGTCCTTTGCGATAGCACGCCACGAGGGTATCTCAAAGTCTGCGGGCTTGACCAAGTCAAATAACTGAACCACAATAGTGAACATAGAAGCCATCACGTCGTAATCTGTAGTATCCGGACAGCAAATGGACCGTGTCAGACGACATAAGTTCTGAGCTCCAACGTTCGATACGAAACGGCGACATCGAAGATCCATAGGGTAGAAGTACGACTGCTGTACAGTCACATTCCGGTCGTTCGCATCGGGTAAGTCTGGCTTTGCATCCTGGATCTCCCGGTACAGCGCGCGTTCCTTGCTCATCATATCCTCGAGTGATTGTGGGAGTTTGGCATCATCGACGCCCGCATTCGTGCTTCTTTTGGGAGCACCCTTCTTTCTGGAAGGACCTTGTATTCTTTTTCTGTAGAGCTCAGCCAATGTCTTCAAGTTCAGGCTTCTCGAAGAGGTCGGTGCCAGACGAGAACAGACATTCTCGACATTGTATTCTTCCGTGAAGATGAGGTTTTCGTCGTGCTTCAGAGGGACAACATCACCAAGTGCCTTTTCACACGGGTAAGTTGGAAGGAAGATCGTGGTCTGGCCAACCTTTGGCAACGTACTCGGGGCTGAAATCAGCTTGCCTTCCGCGGTCAGCTTCTCAATGACCTTCTGCGCCTCTTGCTTGTTGAAATTGAACGCGAACTTGGACTTGGCACTCTTCAACTGGTGCACTGTGAACCAGTCTTTGCGCTCATCACAAAGCCACTGACGGATCTGTTGAATAGTCTGCTTCTCTTCGTCTCGGTGAGCGGCGATCATGTCTCGAGCTTGAGAGACGTCTGGCTTACTCCCGCCAATCTCGCCTGAAGGTTCCTTCTTTGACGTGAGAGATTCCAGAACTTCGTGCAGCGGATCGACTGTTGCCGTTTCATCCGGACTCAGACCACAGCTGCGCCGCACCGTCGCCAGAGTCAAACCACCGTCACCACCACGAACAGCATACTTTTCCAGAACATCACGACATTGGAAAGCGGTGCGACTTCGTGCGTAGTTCCACAAGCAACGGAGTGTTACCAAACAAGCAGGCCCGTCCCGTAAGAAGTCCTTTAAGGTGGGATCCCGCGGAAAAATACCATGCGCTGCAGCTAGTTTTTCCTTGCCGGCGATGCGGGCCGCATCCACGAAGACGCTTTTGTATTTGCATACTGCCGTCCGCCGAAACATGGAGTTCAAGGTCTCTTCGGTGACTCCCGAGAACCTGCCCAGTAGAGAGGAGCTCTAAGTTACAGTCGAACATCAACCAAACATCACAATATTACGTAGCTGCCGACATTATGCCCTGATTACCTCAATCTGCAGTCGAGCAACTTGGGAGCAGTGTTTAGCTCGAATTTTTTCCAACCACGCAGTTCCACCAGTTCCGTGTGTATGGCGTACGGCAGACGCTCTGGCACCTTGTCGGCGGAAATGTGCTTCTTGTAGATGTCTTCTCTCATCGGACGTCGGGAGCCCTGCACGCTTTCTTGCCCGGTCACGACAATTTTCCCGACGATGTTGGCAGCTTGCTTCCGCATCTCCTGTCTGAGTACTCTGTAATGGTCTCAGATACAAGCTTGTCGTACAACCACTAGTATAGCTTCATGTCCTACAGTTTTATGGATGTTTTAGGATTTGTTCATCTTCCTGCCTCGTCCACAAAGTATATGTTCATGTCGAGACAAGTGTGGTATTCTCCGAGGATGGCTTCCAAATGCGCTGTCTGGAGACTTTGGCCCACGCCACCTGCGCCTATACCCCAGAAGGCACGGTCCACGTTCTCACCACGCAAAGCAAGAGTGAACGAGGCCATGAAGACCTCGAATGCATTCGCGTTGTCCCAGTAGGTCGTCTGCCAGAACAAGTGCACTCTTTGCCGCACGTCATCCGCAACCGGATCCAGCATTTTGTGCGGAAGGTAGACATAGACGTCGTTGGCTGCTGCTTTGGGGACTGCCTGCAACCCAGCATCCGTGAAAGTGAAACAGGCATCGGTGGTGCAAAAGCCACCAGAGGGCTGAATGTCGAGAGAACACCAGGCAATGTAGTACTTGATGAGACTATCATTGAGCAAGGAGGTTTGCCTGGGAGCTGTCACCGACAAGCACACAAACTAAATAGAACCAGTTAAACTCTATATTCAACACGAAGCATTTCTCACGTTTTACATGAAACGAGCGGCAACTTCACATAGAGCTTGCCGATTGTGTTGGCCATTGCCACCGTCCAAGGCAAGGCCTTGCGATGGTCCTCGGCCAGATCGCCTTCATCCCGAGTGTTTGCTTTGGATGGCATTCGACAAATAGCAGCCCTTTCACAGGCAGCCAGAAGGCTATCGCAGCAACCAGAGTGTCTTTCCAACAAAGCTTGAGACGCCTGCAGGATGCCTTCACTGTTCCGTAGGGCAGATGACTCGAATAACGCGTAGACGCCTTCCAACTGGATCAGAAACTTCTTACATCGCGCAAGAGTGCCTTGGGGAACCACACCCTTGTAAGCATTCCAGTGGCCATGTTCCGAATAGAAAAAACATTGGCCATTGTGGGCACGGACATGTCTCCCGGACCCTTCGATGAGCTCGAGGAACAGGACTTCCTCTCGCCGGCTGATATCCAGAAGCCGAAGTTGATGGACAGCTAGAGCCCCTTGAACCACGTGACGAAAGGCGGTCGACCATGCCGCACTGGGCCGATATGCTGTAATCATCCTTTCGAGTCCGCCGATCTCCTTGAGGATGCTCCCTTCAACAGATTCGCGCTCGGAGGACTGACCAGGGATGGATGACATATCGAAATCCGTTTGCATGAACTGACTCATTGCATTATCCGGAGTAGCTCCCTCCACAGATTCCTGGGCTTTGTGTCGCTTCGAAGATCGTTCGTCTGCACTGGGTACTTCTGGAAGTACGTCTTCATAAGTGTCCATCTCTTGATCCAACATCTGCGAGAATGATAGCTCGCCTTCTTGACTCCCGCCACGTAAATCTCCACTCTCTGCGGAGAGGTGTATCTGGAGCTGTCTATCATCCCTTCTCCAGCTCATTAGCTTTTCGATCTTGTCCTGCATCATTGGCACGTTCACGATGAGTGGCTGCGGCGCATTGTCCGGATGCAAGCACACTATCCTGAGTTCTGTCACGTTGATGTCGTAGTATCTTCGTAGGATCCAGGCGTAGATGTTCACTTGAACCCGATAGTGCCACAGGACGGAATCAGGAACGTCGTTCATGGGAAAGTGCATCATGCGTCCATACGCAGCATCTTTGGAAGCAAGGGCCTTGGTTCTTTTCCAGTCCAGAATGCAATACTCGTTCTGTCGTACGGCCACTGCATCAATGGAGCCCGCAACATCCTCTGCTTCACAGTAAACACACCACTCTGTTCTGAATATCATCCATCCTTCTGCTTGTAATCCTCGTATGACCTTGGTGAACATGCACATCTCCTCCGAGGCAAGGCACACCATCCCACCGTTCAACAAGCACTCGCAGCACGCATGCATCCATGTACCCTGAGCAGCAGCCGTGCGTCGGTTCCTCTCCCATCTGTCCAGGATCTCATCATCCGTCATGCTGACAACAGAAGCTAGATGAGAACAGCCTGGATGAGTCCAGACAAGATCACGGATAGCCTGACAGATGGCTGCAATATCTGTCACCTCTGCATCTACCAAATGTCGCAGTATCAGCGTCAAAGGGCTATTCGGTAGATGTTGGTTTAAGACCTCCACGACATTGGCAACTGTGTACTCCTCTCGTGGCCAGTTTCTGCCATTGCGCATCGCACGGAGTGCGTCAGCAGAATTGAATTGATGCGTGAGACCATGAATCAAGCTGGTAACCGACACGCTGACTCTGCGCCCTTCCCAAGTGTAAATATGTTCCAGTTCTTCAAACTGGAGACTGCAATCTCGGGGGTGAAGATGTACGTGACTCAAGACGTCCAACACATTCATGCCGGCTAGGTGCGTGATGTCGAAGCATGAGGGACTCTCCAGCACAATTGTACGTGGATTTCTGAGATCTCTCAATGCAGGTGGCAGAACAGCAGCCAAGTCCACGTCGATCAGACCAAACCTACCAGGCGTCTTCGTGCCATTTCTGTCAATCGCGAAGAACGCAGACACGCCATTGTGTTGAATAGAACGTTCAAGTCTTCGCAAGAAATTCTGGTCCACGTCATGGAAGCTTGCGTTATGGATTTCCGATGCTGCATAGACTAGCTCCTGCTGCATCCTGATGCGATCACAGAGTAAACCAAATGCCGCACTTTCGCCTTCGAAATTGACATACAATCGCAGCAATGCGGTCAGACGTCTTTGTTCAATGTGTATCCGTTGTTGTCCTATTCCAGACGACCCGCCGAGGCGATCCTCCAAGAAGGTGTCAGGAAGGCATGCCAGGCACGACTCATTTCCCACGAGACCATGTTGCTGGCAATACCAATATGAGCAGGTCATACAGCAGCCAACACTGTCTGAGTAACAGTAGGAACACTTTGGCTGGCCAAAGTGGGTTTGATATTGAAATGGCAGCAACTCAACGCTCAGGCCTGTAGCTGGCCGCTCACTATCGCCGACACACATGACAGCGACACGCGACCAGTGATCTAAACGTTGTGTCGCCGATAAGGGAAGTGTGATCACAACTGCATCATTGTAATGCACCGCGAGCGCATCGTCCTCCCACCGAAACTCAAACGTATGAAAGTCAGTCGTTGCCGATGTCATCCAGCTTGCTTGTGGGACTCCAACACGCTCACCATTTAACAATCGAACAGACATCTGTCCAGAATGACTGAAGGGATCCTTGAGAATCATGCAGGTGCTCCTTGTCGGAGTGCTGCGATGGTTGGGACCACGTCGAATCGCCATCACCAAGTACTTTGTGTACTGTGGCAGACCACATCGAAGTTTCACGGATTTGTATGTTTGACACTCAGACCTCCAGTACGTAATTGCCGTCCGTCTCTCGATCAAGCATGGTACATATTCGCCATCGCCGCGAAGCCAGAGTTTATCACCCAGGGCAGTGAAAATATGCAAGAGCGCATGTGGACAATACACGCGCTTGGCGCTTGTCTGCCAAGCTTCCCGAAGACCATGAAAAAATGTACTGGCACGAAAAACCGGGCTCGGCAAGGATTTAAACTCAATCCGTTCATCCAGCCAGACTTGTTTGTGTTGCACAGCTGTTCGCAGCGCATCGCTGCACGCAGACAGGCGGAGTAGGTCTGCCATACCCTCCAGCCAGGGAGCTGCACGCGACAGTGTGTCTGTCCAATCTGAAGCTCCACCTTGTAGATCTGCAATCGCGCTTGATCCGCCTTGTGCGTCGTAGCAGTCAAACACCCAAGATGTATCTAGTTCAGTAGGCAGGAGTGAGCTGTGAATAGGCACGGTGACCAATCTAGACTCTCTTGTACAAAAGATGTGGATGGCAACCTGTGCTGCGTGTGTAAACTGCCCATGTTCCAGCGGTAAACATCCAAGCAAGTATCCGTCCATGCAGATCTGGAAAGTGCATTGTCCCCATTGAACGTGTAGTTGTCGATCAGATTCCATGGGCCTCCAAGGCATGCGACATGTGCGTGTCGCTGCTTCCCGGTCCCGTCGACTGTGGCTCATGGAACACAGTACCACCTCGCCCTGTAAATTGCCAAGTTCGCACCAGCATCTCTCCATATTGGAGCCTACAGAGATGATGCATCTTTCTGGCATATCTGCTGCGCAGAGGTTGAAACGAAGAGGTCCCAGAACTGATCCGGCTGTGCGCCATATCGTCATGCTTGTTTCAGCTAGCAGCATTGTGCGACGTGCACTTGGCCACTCCACTGTAAGGAAGCGGGAAGACCGCAGTGCTCGACTCAGCTCAGAGCCACCGCGGAACCAGTCCCCCCGCACGGCCTGGGAGTTGATGAGTCCAGGGCTGCTTCCTGTCCACGTCACCGAATCTGTGACCAGACGATGAGCCGCTGTGCTTGTTTGATCGAATCGGGCCAGTGATGTCAAGTCTCCAAGTATTGTGACCACATCGACGTGATTCGGCAAGTCTTGCCACGCCCCACCCAGCACATCTCCGCCAGAAGTGCCGCCAACCGCCGCGTCCTGCGACAATCACAACGGTAGAGGTTTCATGAGTTTCCGCTACCTACTATTTTGTCTGACTCGATATCAGTACATCCTAATCTCCTTTCCTCCGTATTTGCTTAGCATGTATGATATCATGTAAGAGCCAAGACTAGAAAGCCGCTTATGATAAGGACGGATACTGCAAGTTTTCCAGCCACGGCCCCAAGTCAAGCCGGTCCTCTATGGCAAAGAAGCCCGTGCATAAGCGTGGGTTCAGAAACCATCCATGTTCAGCTGAGTAAGACACCGGGTTTTCAATATCATCGACCTGGACTGCTTCCCAATTGTGCGTTCTATTCGTGTGGTTCAGCTGAAGACAGCCATCTTGCTTTCGCAAAGCCATGAAGTGTGCATCAGCCGCCACCAGAAACTTCGCGTCCCGTGATCGGACAATGTGCTGCCAGTCCTGCGGCGGATGATTTTCCTCAACAGACCCAAGCACGCGGAACACTCGTTCTGCTGCGCACAATTCGGTGCATCTTATCTAAGTGCAGTCAAGCTGCCCCAGTGGGTTCACGAACCTGTTGCCGTCTCGCATGGCCCAAAAGGGCCCATCCGCTGCATACTCGCATTTGTGGCCGTGGCCCCGTAGTGCATCGATGAGGCACACGTCCAAGTACTTCTCCCGCTTGCCTCAGTAGTCGGAAACATTGCCGCGTATTCGATCGCTTGGCTACATTTACATGTTACTCTGACGTCGAGACGCTTGGGGGGCAGTCACGCGCATGAGCCTTCTGACGCAATGCCATTCCTGCAGAGGCATGGATCTGCCGACTCAGATGTGCTTGTCTGGCGAGTGCTGAGCAGTCTGCCTGATCGCTGATGTCTGCGACTGCAGCGACGTGCCCACATATGTCGCGGGATCAACTTCCAGTCAACATTCGCCTGTAACAGCATGGACGTTCATATGTCAAGCATCTCGTGGTGTTGTTTTATAGACAGCACCTTACCCAAGGCCTTAGCCACAGGCCGCTTCGATGTGCTGGGCCATGGAGCGAGTATCCTTTGTTGTTGCAATCTAGCACGACACATGGTAACATGCGATCGTGCATATAAACCGACCGTGAAGCACACGAACCTGTGGCAGATGTTGCTTCATTCTTCGCCAAGTCACTCAAATGGATCCACGTAGTTCTCGGAGGCGTCGCGGTTCCTCGAATGATATTAGAAGTACACATAGTTACAAACTCGGTCTCATACGTTCGAGCGATGGACATGTGCATCCACTTCAGATTGTCACGAACGAGCGCATCTGCAAGAGGTGCAAAGATACGCCAGTCCGACCTCGCTTACACATTCCGATCGAGTTCAAATGTATATCTGCTCGTGTGTTTCCGGAACATATGCTCTAGAAGTCAAGGTCGGCACGCGGTGACACCATGCCTCACCGAGATCACATGATCATATTCGACAACGAACATGCATGCTGAGTCGCCAACTCTCGGTCGATGAGATTTTGGACTCCATAGACAGGACTGAAGTGATAAAACTTCTGCCTCAGTATCCGGAAGTCAATCGTTTCAGTATTGATTTAAACACGTAACTAAGAAGTCATCTTGCGCCCATTCACATGAGCATATTCGACAACGAACACGCATGCTGAGTCGCCAACTCTCGGTCGATGAGATTTTGGACTCCATAGACAGGAATGAAGTGGTAAAACTCCTGCCTCAGTACCCAGAAGTCAAGCGTTTCAGTCTTGCCTTGCACACATAACCAAGATGTCATCCTGCGCCCATCACTCACTGACAGGCGTGCTCCATCTGGATCAGCCGCTGGATGGTATGTCCTGGATCCGGAACGTCCACGGCAGACCTTGGAATTCATATATTTCCGTACTTGTGACAATGTACTAGCTTACCGTGTTGGTATGGACCCTATTGCCTTCTGTCCGTATCAAAGTTGCGCAATGCCTGATTGCTGCTCTCCAGCCTTCGACTTCTCTGCCGCAGCCGCTTCGACAATGCCCGTCTCAGCTATCGATAAACAGAAAAGATCTGTCCCCGCCGCACGTGCTCTCAAGTGTGAACATCCTCCATAGTCTCGTGCGCTCGATCAAAGTTCCTGGCCCACAGATATCGACCCTGGCGGAAGCTGCGTTGGGCGGACACCTGCATCCAAGGACAGCTTCCTATTTAGCGGGCCAGTGCACTCCTCACATGACTGAGAGCTCCGCATCTTCGCCTCCAACCTTACCATGCAGAAGGTCATCCATGCTAGCTCTTACAGCGGTTGCTACCACGACAACCACTCGATCACACCGGAGGAGTCCACGTTGTCTTCATCCACCGGCCGCGTTCGTCCAGCATCCCTTGCTACAATGTACAGACACACACACACACACACTGACCACCTTCCATGTTTGGTCTATTGCCGACATGGTGCAGGCAGGCTTCGGACCTGAAACAATTGCTTCCGGGACATGTCCCTGAACATCTTGTTGCAAACATGGAAAGCAGTCCTCCAGCGACAGAAGTACCCGTTTCCCTGCAAGAGCAACACTGGGATATCAAGGTTTGCGGGTGCCGGGATCTGTTAAGGCCTTGATATTTCGTATCACTGAACCCAATGAGGTGCAGACGTCATAAAAACCACGCGGTCGTCAGCCGCGGCTGCAGGCCTTATCTGTTCGACTCTGTGTAACGCTGCATTGTGCTTCGATCCGATTGAGAAGGTCGCTCCACCCGCTGCCGGCGGCAGTCGTCCAGCGTTGCTGACCTGAAACAGAAGGTATGTGGGAGTTGGAGTCTTGCCCGGGAAATACTCATGGGATTCCCAGTCTTTATACATAACTGTGGCGCCGACGGATCGTCCTTCTCTGGCTTGTCGATCCTGCCATACCACATACTGCCCGTTCGCGCTTCTCTAGCCTACGCAGATATCACGCGACTGCCTCACCCAGCGATTTTGGTACGGCACGAAGACACCTTCGATGATATCCAGAACAAAGTTCATCAATGTGCACATACAAATGGATAGCAGCATACGATCGAGTTGCGCGTCCCAGACGGCTGCACGGTGGGAGGACGGTGTTCCACCCTTGTGTCAGCTTGTTTGTGGATAAGTCTACCATGCCGCAACTTGGGCTTCGTGCGCGTCGTCCGCGAACCACGGGCATGCTGAGAAGCAAATCATGGTCCTGCAGTGTCATGTCGGTGCGGAGTTGTTATGATATTCTTGCAGTATGCAGTCAAGGCACACGAGAATCTGCGTGGAAAGGAAGTGCTGTGTAAGCTTGAGCCAAGAACACTCTATAACGGCAACAGAGCTCACCCTAGTGCAAGCGACAGTGACAGCAGCGAGTTGTCCGCCGGATGGCCGTCCAATACTCCGTTGCAACACGCAGACTTGCACTGACATGACTCTCAGACCTGTCATGTTAAGATAAACGAGCTCGGGCACACCGATCATCTCGCGAAATTGTGATCGTCCGTCCAACCTCGTGCTGTAAGATAGGCCCGACTTACATCGTCGGATCTGCATGCTAGCGTTTCATGCTATAGCTGCTGATCCACTATGTTCTTCATCAAAGAGCACGCCATCTTACAGATCCCATAGAGACAAACTGTTTCTTTTTAGCGCAGGGATCTGTGTAGGTCCCGTCTGCTCCGACCGTTACGAAGCGCTGCGGGGGTTTGCGGCTTGATGTATTAACTACAGAAACCCAACGTGCTCTATCTCTGGCAACTAAAGAGACAGACTGTATGTTGATATATTAGACGCATGAGACCCACGATATTCTTAGGGCCCTCCTGGATCCAGCGTGACCGACCCTATTCGTCGGGTCGGATATGCTCGCTGCTGAGTTTTGTCGTTCTTCTCTAGAGAGCATGTCTGACCCTGGCTGATTTGGGCTACATGTCGAGCCGTCCAAGCTCGGGATTCACGCAGGCAAATGGCGAAAGAACTTGACCTCCCTGCCCTATAAGCCCGCCGAATGGAGGCCATGTAGTTTTTGAAGGGATTCCTTCAGAGTTCCTTCCTGTACATATGTACAGATGATACTACTCTTAAGGACCCCGTACCCTAGTTACGGTCTCGGGTTATCGCCATGCCGTTGGTGTTTGCTATGCTTACATCCATGCGCTTCACTGCTACACGACAGCACCACCCGACCGGCCTGCCACTCCATCTCCGGGCCGGTTCACCTGCCACAAGGCTCTTGTGAGTTCTGGTCCACACTTGCAGAACGTGCTCTGTCCGCCAATCCAAGCAGACGCTCCTTTTATAGATGCCTTCGCATCTAGGACTTACGGGAGTACAGCGCCCAGGCACACACGCCGACGCTGGGTCGGTGCGGCCTCGTGGCGTTTTGAAAACCCCGCCGTAGCTGCTCGCAGGCCTCGCAGTGTCGCGGGTCTTCCTTAGGAAACCCTGGATACAGCTGGCCGCTCGCATCAGGCTTACCCTTGTGATTGGGAGCGGGCTCGCCGGGAGGGATGAAAGGTCTGCGTTCGCGGACTTTTCTTCCCTCCGGCTTGCCCTCTGTATACTTGCTGCCTGAGCCGCCTTTGGCGCGCCAGGAGCTCGTCTCCCAGTACCGGGGTTGGGGGTAGGTGGGGGTGGGCTGGTTTTGGGGGGCGGTGTCTTGGCCACCTCCTTCCCCCCTCCTGGCGACTCACCCGAGACCTTCGCCTTGCTGCTTCCGTCCGGTGCCTTGTCTTCCTTCTCGTCCTCACTTGAGCTCCCAGGCAGCACAGGAGAACCAGACGAGAAAGAAGACGACCGACTTTCTTCCATCTCGTCTAACTCCTGCTCCTTCTTCTTTATGGAGACCAGGAGACTCCGCAGTTTTTTATGATCTTCTCGAATGGCGCCTTTCTTCTGCAGATACTTAGCCTTCATGACCCCCAGGCCAAGGCGAACCGATGAGCCAGTCGAAGGCATTGCGAGCAAGGAAATTTCGGATGGCAGGCAAGAGCTCAGGTTCTCGAGCCGACCCAAATTGCGTTATTCCGTCAATCCGCTACCAATGACATCGCGCACGACTGTAGCAGCACTACTAACAACTGATGCATGCAAGCGTCCTCGCCTTCGCGATTGCGATGAAAGGGATCGCAGAGTCGGCAGCGTATCCTGACGGGAATGCCGGACATGTGTTTCGAAGCGCTTGTTCGGAGAATCTTTGGTTCATAACTCAGTGTGCAGCATCGCATGAATGTTGTAGCATGTTGCGTGTAACAAGTCACGACAAGGCTGTTAGAGGTAACAAAGCCCCCGTAAGTACTGTACAATATTGTGCTGGAGGGTGTGATGAAGATGATGAAGATGATGAAGATGATGAAGAGGATGAAGAGGATGAAGATGATGAAGATGATGAAGATGATGAAGATGATGAAGATGATGAAGATGATGAAGATGATGAAGATGATGAAGATGATGAAGATGATGAGAGATGATGAAGATGATGAAGATGAGAAGATGATGGAGATGAAGAAGATGATGAAGATGAAGAAGATGAAGAAGATGATGAAGATGATGAAGATGATGAAGATGATGAAGATGATAAAGATGATTTAAATAATTTAAATCCTGAAGGGGAGGGGTCCCCGGGGGTCCAGGGCCCCGGGAATTAAATAATTTAAATAATTTAAATCCGGAGCCCTTCCCCAGGATTTAAATTATTTAAATTATTTAAATCCTGGGGCCCGGGGCCCCCGGGAACCCCCCCGGCCAGGATTTAAATTATTTAAATTATTTAAATTATTTAAATGGGGCCGGGAATTAAATAATTTAAATAATTTAAATAATTTAAATAATTTAAATCCTGAAGGGGAGGGGTCCCCGGGGGTCCAGGGCCCCGGGAATTAAATAATTTAAATAATTTAAATCCGGAGCCCTTCCCCAGGATTTAAATTATTTAAATTATTTAAATCCTGGGGCCCGGGGCCCCCGGGAACCCCCCCGGCCAGGATTTAAATTATTTAAATTATTTAAATTATTTAAATTAT
This sequence comes from Symbiodinium sp. CCMP2592, assembly GCA_905221615.1. NCBI lineage: Eukaryota > Dinophyceae > Suessiales > Symbiodiniaceae > Symbiodinium > Symbiodinium sp. CCMP2592. Next base: position 128,634 of record CAJNDT010002157.1, on the reverse strand, counting down.
TTAAATTATTTAAATGGGGCCGGGAATTAAATAATTTAAATAATTTAATTTAAATAATTTAAATCCTGAAGGGGAGGGGTCCCCGGGGGTCCAGGGCCCCGGGAATTAAATAATTTAAATAATTTAAATCCGGAGCCCTTCCCCAGGATTTAAATTATTTAAATTATTTAAATCCTGGGGCCCGGGGCCCCCGGGAACCCCCCCGGCCAGGATTTAAATTATTTAAATTATTTAAATTATTTAAATTATTTAAATTATTTAAATGGGGCCGGGAATTAAATAATTTAAATAATTTAAATAATTTAAATAATTTAAATAATTTAAATCCTGAAGGGGAGGGGTCCCCGGGGGTCCAGGGCCCCGGGAATTAAATAATTTAAATAATTTAAATCCGGAGCCCTTCCCCAGGATTTAAATTATTTAAATTATTTAAATCCTGGGGCCCGGGGCCCCCGGGAACCCCCCCGGCCAGGATTTAAATTATTTAAATTATTTAAATTATTTAAATGGGCCGGGAATTAAATAATTTAAATAATTTAAATAATTTAAATCCTGAAGGGGAGGGGTCCCCGGGGGTCCAGGGCCCCGGGAATTAAATAATTTAAATAATTTAAATCCGGAGCCCTTCCCCAGGATTTAAATTATTTAAATTATTTAAATCCTGGGGCCCGGGGCCCCCGGGAACCCCCCCGGCCAGGATTTAAATTATTTAAATTATTTAAATTATTTAAATGGGGCCGGGAATTAAATAATTTAAATAATTTAAATAATTTAAATAATTTAAATCCTGAAGGGGAGGGGTCCCCGGGGGTCCAGGGCCCCGGGAATTAAATAATTTAAATAATTTAAATCCGGAGCCCTTCCCCAGGATTTAAATTATTTAAATTATTTAAATCCTGGGGCCCGGGGCCCCCGGGAACCCCCCCGGTCAGGATTTAAATTATTTAAATTATTTAAATTATTTAAATTATTTAAATGGGGCCGGGAATTAAATAATTTAAATAATTAAATAATTTAAATAATTTAAATCCTGAAGGGGAGGGGTCCCCGGGGGTCCAGGGCCCCGGGAATTAAATAATTTAAATAATTTAAATCCGGAACCCTTCCCCAGGATTTAAATTATTTAAATTATTTAAATCCTGGGGCCCGGGGCTCCCGAAAACCCCCCCGGCCAGGATTTAAATTATTTAAATTATTTAAATTATTTAATTCGGGCCCTGACCATCCACAAAACATACAAAGGATATAATCGCCATCTGCTTGACTATACTAAATACTATAGGAGCGAAAACCCACGGTTTCAGCTGGCTATAATACCCCATTTAAGCCGCACACGGGGGGGGGGGGGGTATCTTACACTTGTCTTACAATAAGGACCCCCCAAAACCCTAGGCTTATTAGTAAGGCCCCTACATTAGATCTATGGCGTCTGTTTTCACTTTGTGGCTTCAGGGGTCTGTGGGCCGGCCCCATCCGCCCCAGAACCCAAAGCCTATCAGACCCAGACCCAAAATTGATCCCACTTGGAGGGTCATGGGACTTGGTAAGTAAGGTATCAAAAGTACCTCAGATGGGGTTATAACAGTAACCATATTAAGTATAGTTACCTCTTGTATAATCCTAGCTACTGAGTCCCATGATCGTTCAAGTATAGGAAGCCACAAACTCCAAACCCTGAGCCATAGCCAGGTTGTTCCTATGTGGAACTCGTGGCGTCTGATCTGCAGCCACCCGAGCCTGGGCGCGAGTCTGTGGATTAAAGGCGTCAGCGAAGTTGCTAATGATATTTGCCTGTAGTTAGTCCTTATTATGATGAGCATACTACCATATACCCCAAAATTCTGTTGGCATTCATTGTCAGGCCTCTACGTCGCCCTACGTCAACTATTCTGTTCCACTGCGTCTTGCCAGGTAACGTTTAGGGGATGAAGAAGAGGAAACATTCAGCAAGTTAAGTGGTGCTGGGAGAAAGGGTTAGGGTTGAAAAGGCCTTCGGTTGTAGCTTTTGAATTTTAGTAGGGGACGAAGCAGTGTATAAGGTGCAGTATTCCCTACAACAGAACCGTCGCTGCGAGGGGACGTTTCTAACCCCTACTGAGAGGTCAGTGCAATCAGAAGCTTGCAACCACCGCCTAAACCCGAATCCGTAACACGAAATCCACAAAGCAAACGCCCGGGCACGTCTAAATGTTTTTGAGCTGCTTGGCGTGACCCGTTCTCCCAGGAATGGATGGTGTCTCATGCGTGGAGCACCAATTTCGCAGCCACCACCTCGATGCTCTCATCGAGTCTTCACGGAAGTGTTGTTTCAGCATGTAGGGTTTGAGGGCGTGCAGCTTAGAGCAAGTGGCTTAGGGAGTATGTATACATGCTCCAACATACTTTCGCACCAGCGTACAGTCACAACGGTTTGGGCAGCTACGAAGCCAGGAATCGCTGTGCATTAACCAGTTCGATCAGGGACCTCAATGTAGGGGCCAAAACAATTACCAATATTCTGCTGCAGGCTCCTAATTGTAGTTACTTGTATAGCAAAAATGCCCCAAAGCCGTAGTCTAAGTCTAAAGGCCCTCATATTTCACGGCTTCGAAGCAGGATCCTGCTCCCGAAACGGAAGAGGCAGCATAAGACAAGCATTGCAACCGCGAACACACAGGGAATCTCATGTGCAAGTACTGTCTGCTTCGGGGTGCAGAATCTAAGCGCACTAGCTACCTAGTCACACTACCAACTTTGAAGCCATAAAACCCCAAACCCGAAACCCTTAAACCCTGAATGTTGAACCCTAGACAGTGCCTTTTGGGCTATTTGGAATCGATCTCAGGCATGCGCGTTCCCGCAATCAGCCTGATGATGGCTCGGACCGGCCACAGGTGGACCACCGCTAGTTCGCTCTGGTGTGTCTTGAACTTTTCCTTGGCAGAATAGCAATACTAGCGAGATGGAAGTACATGGAGGGCCCAGTTAGGACTTCGACTTCCAAGCAGGTTGGCGACTTGCAAGGGTTTCAGGTTCTGAAATAACGAATGCTCGATTCAAGATTGCTAGAGATCCCAAAATGTCCGCCCACACGGCCGCAATTTCGGTTTCTCTGTGAGTGGGATATTGCGAATCTGAAAGACGAGAAAGATCACATCAAGACACGCCGTAAAAGTGTTCTGGCTTAGCAGACAAGGTTTCTTTCCGGCTCAGGCTTGATATCGGGTCCTGAATACTCAGACTAGGGAGGAACCCTGAGGAATACTAGTGTTAGTTACTCAGGGTCCTTGTGGCAGGGTTCCGACAAGGGCTGGGCTTTCGGATTTCGGAGTGAGGGGCACTCGATCTTCTGGTGTTCTCGCAGCTTCGCATGACACGGAAGCCTCGGGTTTTTACTTAGGAATACTAATGCTGTCGCATGTGTTCAGGGTCGCATGATTATCATCGGCCACTTCGTAATATGCCCCAAACACTCCCTTCTAGCTCTGCGGCCGACATATTGCTTCGGAGACATGGACTTCGCTTAAAAGGGGTTTAGGATTTGGGTTGGTGCTTGGACCTCCCTCCGCAAGGACGAAGAAGTTATCCTAGTAGTAGAGTAGGGAAGCTTTCACCTTCTTTTGGGTAGTATAGCCCCTATATAATCCCTATACAACCAAAGGGTTAACCTTTATTTCCCCATGATACCCGACAAGGAGGTTATTACCTGAATCATCAGTAGTGGTGTGCGTAAGGTGACCAAAGGAGGAATAAAAGCCCACCTGATCATCACCCCTCAGCCCTTGCCGAACTATGCAGGCCTTTCGGCCGGCTTTGGAATTTAAGGATTGGCTTGCAGAGGCTCAAGGTTTAGTTGGCATTTTGTTTCCCCTAAACCCCTAAACCCCTACATAAACCCTGAGCCCAGAGAGGCCTGGATGCAAGCCTCTTACTGGTGTTGTACACTGGCAAACAACCAGCATGACCTCTCTGCTTTGCGTGACGCTTGAGCCGGTTAGAATTGTTAATGACCCTAAACCCTAAACCCTAAACTCTAACCCCTAAACCCTAACCCCTAAACCCTAAACCCTAAAGTCCTGGAACCTAGATCCAAAGCACTTCTCAAGCCCTAACCCCTCCCCGGCCTTAAACTGAAAACCCTGAACCTCCAAGCCGCCCCAAACCCTCAACCTTTATCAACCCACGAGTCGCACACCCCGGTTTAGGGTTTAGGGGTTTAGGGGTTTAGGGTTTAGGGGTTTAGGGGTTTAGGGGTTTAGGGTTTAGGGTTTAGGGGTTTAGGGGTTTAGGGTTTAGGGTTTAGGGGTTTAGGGTTTAGGGGTTTAGGGGTTTAGGGGTTTAGGGTTTAGGGGTCGCAGCTTTTGTGTAGGGGACTTAATTATTAGAATAGGGTCCCATGAAAGGGGTCTATACGGGATATTGACTATAAGGGTACTTTCATGCAGGGGCCTGAATCACACCCTGCGCAAAAGGGATCCTTAACTTATTGGGTTTACGATACTCATAACGCCATATAACATGTACTGCTCAAGTCCCGACGGCTCCAAGTAGATTCCCGAAGCCTGAACCCATAGACCCGGATCAGCAGAGTTTACCTCCCAATTCCTGACGCGTGCATTTCGTACTTTCTCAACTGCTAGTTGGAGGGAATCTACTATATCTGATATTGGTGTAGCTAGTTTCATCAGGTTTGGGCATTTGCAGACCGACAGATACAGCTGCTGGCTTATAAGTTCTCGTATGATCGAACCCTAAACCCTCAACCCTACACTGTGTGCAGAGCTTGGGTGCCTCTGGACGTAAGTATTTTCCGCAACGTAGTCATGCCGGAAATCACTGCAAAGGCGAAACGACCAGTTCGAAGCCTTGCACCCCTAAACCTCTAATCCCTGAAACCGGAGCGTAACCCTAAACTATTTCGGGGCTTGGATTCGGGATAAACACTTTGAAGGGTTCCTTCAAGTGTCACTACACAGGCGCTTACGCGTGCGGTCTCGTGAGCTTTTCATTGAGACTAAGCCTACAAGCCACAAGCCATAAAATCTCAACTTTCGGCCGTAAACTGTACATGCTAAACTCTCTAGAGCCTAGTAGCTGAGTGGATACACTTTACACTTTTTGGGATAGTATTACCCACTATAAAGCTGAAAGTGTACACTTGTTGGTGGCTTATGAATTCAGCAACTAGGTAAGCTCTCTGAAACCTGCAGGCTTCACGAGCACTGTGCAGCTAAGGAAGCAGACTTGATGAAGACACCATTCGCCCGCGTGTTGCTGTCGCCTGGTTCGATTCAACATCCCTTAGGGACCATTGGGCATAGTAGAGGAGGCCTAAATAATTTCCTATCCTCTTTTGGGGGTTCCTTATTATAATTATGGTGTCATGGGACCCCAAAAGCTTATTCTAATTATTAAGGTCCCGATATTACACTCTCAGCAGCTGAATGAGTATAATACTTATCTCAGGTAGTACACTTTTGGGCATGAGACTATGCCCGAGAGAACTGAAAGTTGAAAGTTTGGGTGGCTTATGAACTCGGCAGCCTATGCCCTTCCTCAGATTTCGGCGATAGTTATGGAAGACAGAACCTGGCTTGGAAAAATTTCGAAGACAGGGTGCTTTGAATAGACAAAGGCATCCCGAACCGCAGGAGCCACGAGTCTGAACGTCCTCTAGCCCGACAAGCGGAAAAAAAATGACAAAAGAAAACAAGCCCGAATCCGCCGTGCTCTAAAGGGAACTCCAGAAAGTTGGAATATGGTTTAATGGTAGGATACCCTATAAGTTACCTTAAAGGGGTTGCGATAATGATATTCCAACTTTCCGGCTTCTACTGTAAATCTTGCGAGAACCAAAAGCCAACACTCTCCTCCAAAGGCCCGACACATAATGTTGAAAAGCTCGGTGTGTGTTTTGAAAAAGCCTCAGTTTAATTATGTCCGTGTACAAGCCGGGCTTGTAATAGCTACTGTATCCCTAAACCCGAAATCATGGTCGTTTAGACTTTGGTTTGGATGTATGTGCTGAAGGAGTCTCAGGATTTGTGCAGTGACGGTTGAAGGGGTTGGCTTGGTAATCGGGCGCATTTAAGGGCGGGGCCTAGAGCTTAGGGCATTAGCTTTGCGGATCTGCTCAAAAAAATTGAAATCGTTGTATGGGCTCTTAAAAGAGGAGCATCAGACAACACAAATTCATGGTATGAGTTTGAAATAGCCTGATCCTTAATCCGACGACGCAACAAAGCGAGCCTGGAAGATATCATGAGTACAGTAGTGATGCGTCGATGTGCTTTAATGCTCACCCGAGCGGCTTTACCAGGAGTGTAGAAGCTTGTATGTGCTCTCTTGATTAGGTCATGTTTTGGGCTTCTCTGGAACTTTCCGAAGCAGGCTTAGCTAAAGTTGAGGCAAGACAAGCCAAGATTTGAGGAATTTCTGCTCCCACAGGCATCCGAACAGAAGGGCGTTTTAAGGTTTATTCGGGGGCTGAGTAGGCAACCTTTGACACTTTGCGGCTTATATATATATATATATATATATATATGTATATATTCCTACTATACTTTGAAAGTTTAACCCTTTCGGGGCTAAGATGCTCAACCCCTAAGTTTCGGATTTAAGGCTCTTGCTTAGAGAGTCGGTGGACTTAGTAACTGGTTATTTTAGGGACATATAAGTACCACAACCCCAATTAGGGTTCCTTTTAGGGTACTTATAAGTCTACTTACTACCTACTTACTAAGTCCCCCGACCCTCCAAGTGGGACGTATCTTGAGCATGGCCCTACTTCTTCCCCTTGGTCAGACCCTAAGACGTATGCCCTACATGCTATCAAGAGTAGTCTCAGGCGTAGGCTCTGCTTGCTACGACCACCCTCAAAAGCGCAATGTCGATTTCGGTGGATGTGCATCTGTTGAGTGGAAAGACAGAAACTCTGGAAGTGGACGCGGATGATTCTGTTCAGTCTCTCAGAAGACGCGCCCAGAATGCTCTAAAAGCTGGTAACGGTAGGCTGTTGAACTCTTCTGGGGAGGTACTTGATGGAGCATCAACTATAAAGGAAGCAAGGCTGCAGAACGGTGACATGCTGACCCTGCACATGAACCAGGTCGCGCTTGTAGCCACGAAAGGAGGGGACACCTCGGCATTCGCTGCAATGCTGGGTGATGGATCTGTGGTCTCTTGGGGCAGTGCCGACTGTGGTGGCGACAGCCGTGCCGTACAGCATCAGCTGCGCGATGTGCAGCAAATCCAAGCTTCTGATTCCGCATTTGCTGCAATCTTGGGTGATGCATCTGTGGTCACCTGGGGTGATGCCGACCGTGGTGGCGACAGCCGTGCCGTACAGCATCAGCTGCGAGATGTGCAGCAAATCCAAGCTTGTGATTCCGCATTTGCTGCAATCTTGGGTGACGGATCTGTGGTCACCTGGGGTGATGCCGACTGTGGTGGCGACAGCCGTGCCGTACAGCATCAGCTGCGAGATGTGCAGCAAATCCAAGCTTCTGATTCCGCATTTGCTGCAATCCTGCGTGACGGATCTGTGGTCACCTGGGGTGATGCCGACTGTGGTGGCGACAGCCGTGACGTACAGCATCAGCTGCGAGATGTGCAGAAAGTCCAAGCTTCTGATTCCGCATTTGCTGCAATCTTGGGTGACGAATCTGTGGTCACATGGGGTGATGCCGCCTGTGGTGGCGACAGCCGTGCCGTACAGCATCAGCTGCGCGATGTGCAGCAAATCCAAGCTTCTGATTCCGCATTTGCTGCAATCTTGGGTGATGGATCTGTGGTCACCTGGGGTGATGCCGACCGTGGTGGCGACAGCCGTGCCGTACAGCATCAGCTGCAAGATGTGGAGCAAATCCAAGCTTCTGATTCCGCGTTTGCTGCAATCTTGGGTGACGGATCTGTGGTCACATGGGGTGATGCCGACTTTGGTGGCGACAGCCCTGCCGTACAGCATCAGCTGCGAGATGTGCAGCAAATCCAAGCTTCTGATTCCGCATTTGCTGCAATCTTGGGTGACGGATCTGTGGTCACCTGGGGTGATGCCGGCTGTGGTGGCGACAGCCGTGCCGTACAGCATCAGCTGCGAGATGTGCAGCAAATCCAAGCTTGTGATTCCGCATTTGCTGCAATCTTGGGTGACGGATCTGTGGTCACCTGGGGTGATGCCGACTGTGGTGGCGACAGCCGTGACGTACAGCATCAGCTGCGAGATGTGCAGCAAATCCAAGCTTCTGATTCCGCATTTGCTGCAATCTTGGGTGACGGATCTGTGGTCACCTGGGGTGATGCCGACTGTGGTGGCGACAGCCGTGCCGTACAGCATTAGCTGCGAGATGTGCAGCCAATCCAAGCTTCTGATTCCGCATTTGCTGCAATCTTGGGTGACGGATCTGTGGTCAACTGGGGTGATGCCGAATGTGGTGGCGACAGCCGTGACGTACAGCATCAGCTGCGAGATGTGCAGAAAGTCCAAGCTTCTGATTCCACATTTGCTGCAATCTTGGGTGACGGATCTGTGGTCACCTGGGGTGATGCCGACTGCGGTGGCGACAGCCCAGATTTGCTTGTGTTAGATTGCACAGCCTTTACCCGAAGCAGCTATCGCCGAGTTCGACTAACGCGCTGGCAAACTTCTAGGTGGTAGCTTGATGGGGTTTGGGGCTAAACCCTGACCCCTAAACCCTAAACCCCTAAACCCTCAGCCGCTAAACACCAAACCCCAAACTAGGTAACTAGTCTTTTGAGCAGGCACAAGGCCCGAAGGCTGACACCGTCCGATCCAGAAACCCTGAGCCCCATACCCTGAACCCTGAAACCCTAAACCCTAACTCTTTATTTATAGAACCCTTATAGATCCCTTTAAGGAACCCTCAGAAAGGATCCCTTGAGCCCCATACCCAGAACCCCCTGAAACCATACATCCACAGAATCCTGAAAAACCAAGGAGTCCTATACAGTGTAATGGCTTTTTTCCTGCGAAACAACATTAGATACAGTCTAGGACCCAGAGTAAGCCCTTATTCCCTTTTTTAGGGTTCAGGTTCCCTTATTAAGCCCCTTTAAAACCAAAAAGGGCACCCTTTTTATTCCTAGGTTACTCTTGGGTCTAGATTAGATACAGTCTTGCTCCCGTGGCCTCCTGTACTCTCCCGCTTTGTTTCCGGGATGCAGGGCTTTTCTCCCACAAGTTGTTTTTCTCCCTGCATCGTACATTAGATACACTGTTTAGGGTTTAGGATTAAATACCCTAGTAGTAGAGTAGGGAACCTTTATCCTTTAGTTGGGTAGTATAGCCCGTATATAATACCTATATAACCAAAACGCTTGACCTTTAGTTCCGCATGATACCCGACAAGTAGGATACACTGTCTAGCTTTCCAGTCCTGAAGAACCAAGGAGTCCGAATTGCTGTGGCACCGCCTTGCTTTGCGACTCTGCCTGGCCCCTGGTGGCTTCGCTTTTGCGGTTCACTGGGGAAGACCCCAACTCTTCGAAAAGGGGGCTGGATAATAGGGGCTTAAGTAATTCCCGGTGTTTTTTGGGGGGTGTGGTTCCTTGCCTGGGGAAGACCCAGGCTCCTTGAAAAAGGAATAGAGGGGCTTAAACAGTTACGGAGATTCTTTTTGGGCGGTTTCCTTGTTACATTTGTAGTATAACGGGGTCCAAAACCCTATTCTAACCATTAAGGCCCCGAAAAGTAGTCCCAGGTAGTATTATGGAGACCGCTTATTGGGGACCCTGCTTAAGCTTACTCCTGGCTCTCTTAAAGGAAGAGACCTTATTGAAAGGGTTTATATCCCTGATCCTAAATCCTACCCAGACCCCCGGGAGGATCCAAAAAGTAGATCCCTTAAGGGGGCTCCGATAAAGTATCCTTTAGTAGCCAGGGCCGCAAATCAGGGGATCTACTTTTTAGATCCTCCCAGGGCGTCTGGGTAGATACGGAATCGAACGGGCTTTACAGGCTTTCACGTGGCGGCCTTGATCGTTTCAACAGGGCTTGGGGGAGACTCCGCAAGGAGATGGGGTTCCGGGCATTACGGCTCGGGGTCTATAGGGCTTGATGCTCGTTTGACCATGATGTGAATGTCTGTTTAGGGTCAGGCTTAGGGTGTTCATCACGATCCTAGTAGTAGAGTATGCACCGTTCAAGCATTTTGGGACTTGTATGATCCTTACATGGTGGACAAAGCTAACCTGGACCACCAAGCAGCCACCCTGAGGGACCTAAACCTACTAAACTCATGTGGGAGTTTCCGAAAAATATAGGATCCTTCAGAAAATGGCCCAGGATCCTTAAGAAAATGGCCCCAAAATAAAATACGCACCCCTAAGTTTTGGAAACTCCCATGTTCCGACATTCTATCGTTCATGGTGCTGCGACTGCAGGGTTTAGGAGGTTTACTATAACCACCTTCGAATCATAATAAAAACAGGATTTTTAATACCTTCTTGGGTTTTATATGAACAAAAATAAAATTGAAATTAATTCCTAAGCAGACTATAGTTTAGGGTTGCCCCGAAGGTCACCCCCAACCCTCGCAGTTTGCAGCTTGAACCTGTGAACCCCTTCATCCCTTGACCCTACCCCAGTCTTTAGGTAAACCTTTGAAGCAGAAATATCTACGGACACCAACCCTAAACCCTCAACCGCAGATCTTACTTAGATAGCCAATGCGAGAACTTTAAGCTTTATTTGGCTTGATATATTTAGTTTAACCTTGAAAGTTTGAGCTTTTTTGGGGTCCGGGTATTGAGCAATAGAGCTTCGGCGACAAAAGCCGGTTAAACCGCAAACCTACACCCTGAAGCCCTAAACTTCAAAGTCAAGCCCTCACACCCTGGCTTAGAAGTAGAGTTGAACCTTATCGGTGCATGACAATCCCAATGTAATCCCAAAAGTTAGCATGTACTTCTAGGATACTGGGAAGTAAGCTAAACCCCACAATTCGACGTCCTAGAACTCTACAAACCCACATGGGTAGTTCTCTCTCAATTCGGGTCCCTTTGGGGTCTGTTTAAGAAAAGGGTGCCGCTTCCTTCTGGGTTCCAAAAAGAGACTCCGAATTGAACTACATCATTCGGGAGTTTCCGCAAATAAGGGACCCTAACATACTACCCTGAATAGTAGGATCCTTGTTATAAGGACCCCAAAATAAGGTACCCCTAATTTTCGGAAACTCTAAACCCTCAGCCCTTCATAGAACCCTTCTAGCTCCCTTTAAGGAACCCTTAAAGGATCCCCTTAAAGGAATCCCAAAATGAGGTACCCCCCCATTTTCGGAAGCTCCCATGTTGCGGTGGGCTCAGGCAGTGACGCCACTGAGAAGGGTGCGGGCCCCTGTCGCTTTTAAGGCTCAGGATTCCATAGCTTGACCTTGTGTCTCCTCACGAAGTAGTTATATATATATATATATATATATATATATACATATATATATATATATATATATGAACTGTTTTATACTCTTTTTCATATAAAACCCAAGAGGATATTAAAAACGTTACGTTGATTATGGTTCTAAGGGGGGTATGGTGACGGTTTGATCGCTTGTTCGTGCCTGTGTGGGCGGTTGTTCACGGCTTTGGCGCTTCGTTGAGTCTTTTCGTTTAAACTAGAAAGCAGAATGTAGGAACCTGATTAAGAAACCCTGGGCCTATAACCCCAAAATGGTGCATTCATATTAAGAACCCGCGCCCGAGGTTCCTTAACCAGGTTCCTACATTAGTCTTAAAGTTTGCGGGCCGGTGGGGTTCGAGGTTTGCTGTTGAATCCGTGCCCTCAGCTAAACCGTAAGCCTAGAGGGCCCTGGATCAGGAACCGAAAAGCCATCCGTAGCAGAAGCTTGTGGTGTTGGGAGTTTCGGGCTTGGTATTCAGGGTTAAGCCGGTTTGGGGTTAGGGTTTAGGGTTCGACTAGGCTTCCTTTAAAGGGCGTCTAGGAGGGTTAGTAGAAGGGATCTATAAGGGAACTATATTATAGGGACCTAAATAAAGTCCAATACTATTTTTGTGGGGAGGGGGGGGGTCATTAGTTTGAGTGTACTCTAAGGGGCCCCAAAACCCTATTCTAATTATTAAGGCCCCTATATTAACGGTTTGGGGTCCGTGGATATTCCTGCTTCAAAGGTTTACCTAAAGAGGGGGTTGTGCGTTACGCCAACCTCTGGTTCTTGTTTATCTGCTTCTTCTGAGTTCTTGTTCAGGAACTAATTTTAAGTTACTGTACCATGATAATCGGGATCTATGGTAAAGAATATGGTTTCCTTAATGTGGTAGCTTAAAAAAATAATCTCCTGACAAGAACAATAATTAATAGGGATCTATAGTAAAAGATAGGGTTTCCTTATTATGGTAACTTAAATTTAATCCCTTAACCCCTACACCCTTATAGAACCCGTAAAAAAACCCTTTTTTGTGGTCAATTAAATTAGATCTCTTCGCAAGAACCCAGTCTTGGGGGTCTCCTGTGACCCTCCGGAGCCTCCCTCCCCTGTCCTGAACACTTTGGAGGTGTATATAAGGGTGGTTGTCAAAATGATGGTCCCTTTTTGGATCCCTGATATGATACGGCACCTACCATTTAGGATAGCCCCAGAGAGGGACCCTATTTTTTGACAACTACCCATAAGGGCCTGAACAATTCGTTAAAAGTAGCATCCCATAGCATCCCTTTAGATTGCCTACATGCTTATTCTGATTTCTACCCCGAAATGCCAGTCTAACTACTAAAAGGGCATCCGAAACTCCCAACAGTTTAGTCAAGCCCTTAATCAAGCTTCCAGTTCAGCCTCAAAAAACCTAAACCAAAGAAGATCGAAGCCCAAAAGCCCTGAACCCCTAAGTGCTTAATTCAGAACCACACAGCCCAGGTCTGGTGTGTTTTCGAGGCTCACCTCACGCAGCATCTGCGATCTGGCCAGGCGTCTTTGGGGACTTTATTGCCGCTAAGCTCCGTGCTCCAAGATATAGGGGCCTGAAGACTTTGAAAGGGTTTAGAGTTTAGGGGTGTTTGGGGTTTAGGGATACTATACTTATCATTTTCGGGAACTCACAAAATAGTATTGGTAAATTGGTAATTAATTTGGCCCTATAATAGGTACCGTGCAACGTGCTAGACACCTTGAAGTTATCACCGAAGTACCCTGGCAGAAGGGCGTCTTAGATCCCCCTCCGGTTCATCAGGTTCTCGCTTGCATCGAGCGTGCGGGTGTGTGGCCGCAGTCGTGCTTGCACTGGCGCACCGTGTACATCCCCAAGGGTTCCTCCCAGGATAAGGTTTCCAGGGTTGATAAGGTTAGGCCCATCAGTATCGCTAATTTGCTGTATAGAGTGTGGGCTTCGCACGTTACGTCTCAGTTGAGTCGCTTTGTCGCTCCTCTGTTCGCTCCGGGGCAGGGCGGTGGCTTTGAGGCGCCCGACCCGGAGTGTTTGCTGTTGGACTTGCAGCTCGAGGCCCCGGCCGACACTCACGGTGTGGCGGTCGGTCTTGACTTCTTGAAGGCGTTTGATAGTCTGGAGCCCGAGGTTGCTCTTCATGCTCTCCGGCAATGGGGTTTGGAAGGTCCGGCGTTGACTCTTCTGCAGCACCAGTGGCGTGGGCAGATCCGTTGGACTTGCGTTGGTGGTTGCGTCGCCCACGAGGCCCTCCACGGTGCTCGTGGGCTGCCGCAAGGAGATCCCTTTGCTCCTTTGGCTTTGGCGGCGGCTCTCCAGCCTGTCTTTTCTCGCAGTCAGTCTCGCTTCCCCGATGTCAAGCAGGTCCTCTTCCTCGATGACCGTACTTGCGTCGGTACCGCTCTTCCGCGTGTTCTTGCCGTTGTCTCTGAGTGGGATGAGTTTAGCACCATCTCCGGCATGTGCACGAATGCCGAGAAAACCCAGATCTGGGGCCGCACGCCGGCTGCGGCGGCTTCGTTGCACGGCCGCCACCCGGCGGTTAAAGGTGAAGGCGAAGTCCTTGGGGCGGTCATGGGCCTTCCTCGGCGGCGGCAGGCTGTTGCCGAGAAGGCCCGTTTGGATAAGGTTCGTGCCAAAGGCATTCGCATTGGCTTGCTCCCCGTCAGGCAAAGCTTCAGGTTCCAAGTTGCCCGTGCGATGCTTCCTCCTTGTGCGGCTTGGGGGGCTCTCATTACCGGTCGCTCTCCTACCGTTGGCGAGTCCAACCACTATTGGGCTTCTTGGCGTGCTGCCATCAAGGGTCGGTTAAACGGTGCTGGGCGTGCGAGCCGTCAGCTTGTGTGTGCTGTCGCGTGGGGTCACTTCGCTGACCTCAGGTGTTTCGCCGTCGGCCGCGTCTTGGCCGCTCTTTGTCGTTGGACCCGTTTTCGCTCTGCTCGGCGGCTCCCGGTTCCGAGTCCTCAGGCTCCTCAGCCGGCCTTGATGAGTCAGGTTTCGTCTCTCCTTCGCCCCTGGGGCTGGCTGCACCGTGGTTGGGGTGTGTGGCACGGCCCGCGCGGCTCGCTTGACGTCCGGTGTTCGTTGCAACAGCAAGCCAAAGCTTTGCATGAACTGCGCCAATCGTGGAGGCAACATGCTTTCGCTGAGTGGATGGTTTCGAGTCGCAGAGACTCGCAGGTGGCCCGTGCGGCTGGCCTGAGCTACTCCGACGTCCTCCTTGATAGGTTGCGAGGCATTGCTAAGGAGTTGGACGGGGACGCTCTAGCATGTTTGGTCGGGGGCATGCACACTGATGCGTCTCGCAAGGGCGCTGGCGCGCGAGACGGCTGGTGTTGGGACTGTCGTCAGGCGGTGGTTCCGTGTGTGGATCATGTGCTTTGGTCCTGCGCGGGGCATGCTGATCTTCGTAGGGTTCCTCGTCCGCCGGGCGAGCTAGCTGCTAGGCTAGGTTGGGACGGTTCGCTAGCTACCGATGCTCAGCAAATCAAAATCGTGAAAGAGCGCTTGCATGTTATGGGCTCGATTCGCCGCAGAGAGTGGCAGAATAGAGGACAGCGAGACGGCTGGCGCAAGGCGCCTGCTGCCCGAGGGGTTTCGTAGCGGACCTGTCGGTCCTTTTGGGTTTAGGTCCTTTCCCCCCCCCTGCCTTTCCCCTTTGCTGCTAACCCGCGTCAGGTTGCAGCAGTCCAAGCGCCTAAAATATAACTCCGGTTCATCACACGTTTCCTGATACGAGGGCATGTACCGGCTGCAGGTCACATTCGGGAGTTTCAAAAAGTGTCGGAGCCGCAAAAACCCAGACACTAAGTAGAGAGGAGTTGTGATTGAGCAGAATCCAAAAATTTGGGCTAGTCAGCAGCTGAGTGGATACACTTCGCACTTTTGTGGCTTAATGTTTCCCACTATAAAACTAAAACTGTACACTTTTGGGGGCTTATGAACTCAGCATCTAAGTAGGGGGCTAAATAAGTACCACTACTATTTTGGTGGTAATGGGCCCCAAGACCCTATTCCAGCCATTAAGGCCCCTATATGAATGGTTTAGGGTTTAGGGGGAACCGCTCGTTGCAGCATCTCCTTTTTCCAGCATCATCGCCAGCTGTCGTTCCAGCCAGGTTCGACCCTACCCGGGTGTGAATGATCTATGAACCCTAAGCCTTGGGTACTGCCCCAACTCAGCAACAGTTGGATAATATTCATAATATAGAAATATAAGGACCTCAATAGTAGCCCTATTATAGACTGTTACTGTATGGGGGGCCGTACGCAACCTAAACCCTAAACCCCAAAACCCTAAACCGTATTGTGTAGTAGTGTCGATTTGTCTCGAGCTACATCGGAGCGAGACGTGACTTACGGGACTTATTCAGTAGGGTTACGAGTGAGGCAACCATGGCGAGAGGCTTTTTTGCAACACCAATTTATGCACGTCTGATCACATTTCCTACCTAGTAGTGGAGTAGGTAACCTTTGACCTTGTTTGGGTAGTATAGTCCCTATGTAATCCCTATATAACCAAACAGGTTAACCTTCAGTTTCCCGTGATACCCGACAAGTAAGCCTAAGTCCCTTGCTCCCGTAAGCGAGCAAAACGTCTGTTACACCCTCAGGCCTTCAATTACACCGCAAGCACTTGCAGCACGCCCAACCCTTGACCCTAAAACTTAAGACCTTTAAATTACATCACATGTTCAGCTCTTAAGCCTTAAGCGCTAGGAAATGCTCACCTGCTGAACCTATAACTTATAACTCGAAAGACTTGAAGCCCTAAACCCTGAATAGATCAAAAAATGATCAGGCCAACCTCAGCAACAAGGGGAGTCATTTTCTGGACCTGGTCGCCATCGACATGACGCAGACGACGGCCTTTGACCCCGATGCTGTCGCCATTCTGCAGGATCTCAGTCTTAGAGGGACCGTGGATTCAGGAGTTTGGGTTTAGGTCTTTGGGTGTAGGGTGTACGGTTTCAAACTATTCTGATCCTCATACTGCGTACGGTATTAGCCGTACTGAAAACGAATCTGAGAGCCTCGGGGATTTCAGATCTTCACGGGAATTCCGCACACAGCGATTCCTCCGATATGTACGGCCGTCGTAGGAAAAATAGCGGTCCGTAAAATCTACGTAGGTCACCCTGCGGTACGCTTCAACTCTGTTATTTTGGGGTCTCCCGATCAGTGGACGCTAGGAACACGGGTATGCTTGTTACTCAGGGGATAAACGCACGAGAAGCTTTTTTTCACCGCTATAAGGCCTTATTCTCAGTCGTGGAGTGGATAATGGAGAGTGTTCTATTTGTGCTTCTTCGGGGAGGGCCCGGTTTTGTTGGATTACATGTTCCTCTCAGATATTCCATGAACTTTCGAGTGGTGCCCATCCACCGGGTTCAGTTTTAGCTTGAGTTCTTTATGACATGGGCGAACTTGTCCACATGACTGGGTGAATGCAAGGGAGGTTGACTGATGCTGCCTCGCTTTTGTCATTGAAGCAATGCTACCAACCCCTGCTGCGAACCGAAGGCCTAAACCCTAAGCCCTAAAACCTAAACCCTAAACCCTCAAAGTTGCTCCTTCCTTCACAGTGGCCATGTTCCTGCGCCTGCAAGGCGACTCACTCATGCACTTGAAGAATGCGCAGTCCAGACTTAGGCGTACTTAAAAATATTTTTTTAATTTTTGGTTATCATAATCCCGAAGAAACAGCTAGAATTATGATTTTTGCAAGGGTTCTAAGTACAGTCTAGTCTAGAGTTACAAGCCACTGGTGGCCCGATTCCGTGCTCTAGTGTGCGCACACCTTGTTCAGTTGTTTACTTGCCCGGGACGTTTAACCAGTGTCCAGAAAACCTGGTTCCCAGGCTCCTGGGCCCCAGGCCCCTTGATAAGATCCACTTACCCGAGCTTAGTAGCTGAGTGGATACACTTTACAGTTTTTGGGATAATATTACCCACTATAGAACTAAAAGTGTACACTTTCTGGGGGGCTTATGAACTCAGCAACTAAGAGAAAATTGTGGTTCGGGGAGGTTCAAGGCGTAGGCGTTGATCCGACCCACGGTTGATGATACAATTCCTGCATTACCCATTCTAAGGAATATACCATAGTTCCCATAGTTTAGGATCCTTAAGGTAATGCAGGATTTATATCATCAACAGCAGTGCCTAGGATTTGGAGGCTGGCTTTCGCTGCGGGAAAGCTTGCATCAAGGTAGGTGGGATGCAGGATCCCATCCTACCAAAATTTATCCAGTTTTGGAGCCCCAAACCCTAAACCCTAAAACACGAAAGCCCCAAACACCAAAGCAACTAAAGCCCCCAACCCTGTAATTGTAAACCATCTCTAAGGTAGATCCCTTTAAAGGAACGCTTCTAGATCCCTTTAAACCTACACCCTAAACCTAGTAAACCATCCCCCAACCAT
This sequence comes from Symbiodinium sp. CCMP2592, assembly GCA_905221615.1. NCBI lineage: Eukaryota > Dinophyceae > Suessiales > Symbiodiniaceae > Symbiodinium > Symbiodinium sp. CCMP2592. Next base: position 110,822 of record CAJNDT010002157.1, on the reverse strand, counting down.
CTGTGCAACATCCCAATACCCCTTAATTAAGGAATATACCTTAAGTCATAGGGGCCTTAATACTATGGTTTAACGTACATTCCTTAATGAAGGGGTACGGTTGATGATAGAAAGCCTGCATTACCCATTTTTAGGAATATACCATAATTCCCATAGTTTAGGGTCCTTAAGGGAATGCGGGATTTATATCATCACCCTAAACCCTAAACCCTATAGATCCCCTAAAGGAGCCCCTTAAAGGTACCCTTGTAGATCCCTTTAAAGGAACCCCAGGATTTATATCATCAACCGTATTGGGATCTCTGTGCAGGACGGAGTCAGTGGCTGGAACGAGATCTCGAAAGGCCTGGCGCACTTTCCGCTGGAGGCGCCCGTCGTGTCTCACTAGGGTTATTTGAGGGTAGAGGCTTTAGGGTTCCTTTTAAAAGCGTTCCTACAAAGGGTCCATAGGGGTTACTATAGTTTATAAGGGTGTTATGATACGGTCTAGTGTTTAGAACTGGTGGGTTTCAGGTTCGGCGAACCCGAAACTCTAGATCCTGAAACTCAGGCCCTAAACCCTAATCTCAAGCCTTACTTGGAGGGTCGGGGGACTTAGTAACTGGCTATTTTAGGGACTTGTAAGTAGCATAACCCCAACTAGGGTCCCTTTTAGGGTACTTATAAGTCTACTTACTACCTACTTACTAAGTCCCCCGACCCTAAACCCTAAACCCTATACTACCCTTATAGAGCCCTTTAAAGGAACCCTTAGAATCCCCTTTAAAGGAGCCCTTACTAAGTCCCCTAAAGACCCTCCAAGTAAACTCTCAAGCCTAGATCCCCATCCTCAAACCTAAACCATGACCCTAAAGCCTCCGACCCTAAACTATAACATAGCACTCTTATAGTAACCCCTTATAGATCCTTTGTAGGAGCCCTTTAAAGGAGCCCTATTGCGGTCTTGCCTTGTAACCCTCACTGGGTGGACAGGTCTAGCAAAGTGGATTTAGAAACGTTGAGAGAAGCTGAAGAACCTGAAGAAGCTGCTAAAGCAAGCAGGACTAAACCAAAGCGGCTCCCAGTATTCAATTTTGTTCCGGTTTAGTTCAGGTTGTTTTGAATTGATGCTTGAGGCACTCCATGTGAGAGTTGGTTACTCGCCCTGCACCAACTTAGATAGCCAATGAGTGCACTTTTGCTTCTTGGCCTTATATGTCGGGCCTATCCAAGAAACTTAGAACTTTTTGTGGGCCTGCTTATAAACGAAAGAAGCCGAGGATGAAGGGAAACCTTGAGTTCCGAACTCCTGCCTCAGCTCTGGGTTCTCCATCCCACGCCCTCAATCCCACATCCCTGGGCTCTCAAACCCTAAAGCCCTCACCAGAAAGTAATGTAGGGGCCTTTATGCTGACCTCTAATCTTTTTTTGGGGGGGTTCCTTACTAGAATCATAGTATATAATGGGCCCCAAAACCCGATTCTAATTATTAAGGCCCCCGTATTAAACTTAAACACAGCCCCTAACCCCTATCAGCCCCCGAGAGCGAAAGCATGAGCAGGTGGTCCATGTCGGCACGACGGTGGACATTCGGCAGGAGGGGCGGCGACCCTATCTCTAGATACCCTAAACCCTAAACCCTAAACCTAGATAGCCCTCATGACTTAATGTGGCCGTAGATTTTAGCGTGCGGTCCAGACTTCTTGTAGCAAGTTCTAGTATACGACGTCAAACCCTGTTCACTTTCAAACCAAGACAATGTGACCCCCAGCTCAGACGGTCCCATAAAATGATCCTTGGAAAGGCCGAAGCCTCAATGCAGAGCGACCGGCACGCCATCATGAATCACATTGCCTTGGGGAAGGTCCCGGGGTTCAGGGCTTCAGGGTTTAGGGTATTAGGGTTTAGGGTTTGTGACTTTGGGTATAGGGCTTTGGGAAGGTTCCTATTCAGCTTTGGGTGCTGGGAATTTGGAGCTCTCCAGTCTAAGACCCACCAACTACCTAGAGGAAGCCCCGAGGGGGGGGGGGGGGGGGGCCAAAGCACTTGGGTAGTTCTCTAAACTTTTGGGTTTAGGGTTTATTCAGGGTTTAGGGTTTAATCAGGGTTTAGGGCTTAGGGTTACTATCTTGTGGACCTGCAAAGGGAACCTGCCCCTGTACCAATCGCATATGATCGTGCTTGCAGGTTGAGGAGATGTGCTACTGGCAAGTAAGGTTGTTCAGCTATTACTGCAGCTACCGTACTTCTAGCCCGACTTGTTAAGTTCTTTGATGGGCTATGTCTTATCATATCTTATCAGAACACATAACGTACTATACAGTCTTGTATGGCTCAGCATAATACAGCGGTATATAATGTCCTGATCCTTTCGGTTGGATCGGGTTCCTTAGCAGTTCCCGTCAGGGATCGCGAGATCCACCCCCGGCAGACCACGCAAACTACGACAAGCTGCGCCTTAACTGGCTTGGGAGACGCTTTTTGCGGGGTTCGCAAGGTTTCGGGTTTACCTTAACCTACCAAAACCTACTTCTTTGTAGGTTCTTATTGTAAACCCTAATATGGAATTTATAGGGACCCTACTTTTTTGTAAGTTTTGGCAGATTAAGGTAGGGTTTAGCAAGTATCTCGGACCCAAACCCAAAGCATAAATGCCCAAAGCCTTGCAACACCCTCAATGAGCAGTGCCTCCTACTCTAATCTTTCTAGAAGGTAGGGGCACAAATCCTGCGGTCGCAAGGAACAAGTTCGTTCATAGCGCTTTCGCCTCTGCAGAGCTTTATCGCTTGGCTTGCGATCGTCCAGAAGGATGCGTGGAGAGGCGCATGTTCTTGTTTGTTTTGGGGTGGATGGGGAGGGGAGGTGGTTTTGGCTTGAGTTAGGCACCGCATGTTCGGAAGAGCCTTCCGTACGGGGCTTGGAATTTGTGGCTGGCGTAGAAATTAGGATAAGTTAGGGGCGGTGAGACTGGATGGACTTGTGACTTTGGAATTTGTCCCGAGGCTTGGAAGTTTGCGTCGTGATCGTGACTGTGATGCGGCTGCTGCTGCTGCTGCTGCTGCTGTTAGGGATGATGATGAGGATGATGAAGAAGAAGAAGATTGATGCTGAAGAGGAGGAACATGATGACAGGAGACGACGATGTCGATGTCGGGAAAGTAGGTTGGCTGAAGACTGAAGACTAGACATGGATTGGGGATCGGGCCACATGCGGTTTCCTTCTGTCAACGGATGTCCGCTTGATCACTCTTTGGGCGCAAGTCTCGAGAAAATGGGGCAACACACAGCCCAGCCTGAGAACTCGAGCTGCGAAGTTGGGTTCAGGGTTTGGTGGTTTGTAACTACTTTTGTCTTAAAAGCGTATTTATGAGAAGGGTGTTTGTTAAGGAAGCCTTCAAGATTCGAGTAGAATTTTGATGCTTCAGTTTGAGGGCTTCAAGGTGTTGGGCGTTGAGATTCGGGGTGTAGGGAATTCAGATTCTATTCTGCATTTGGACTCGGTGTTGACCTTTTTTTCGGGTGGGGGGTGGTGGAATCACTGGAGTCTCTCGAACGTGTAATATAGGGGCCTTAAAAATTGGAATTATTTTTTTAATTGGAATCATCATAAGGAACCCCCAAAACCCTGTTCTAATGATCAAGGCGCCTACATAGTACCCTTGTAGATCCCTTATAGTAACCCCTTATAGACCCCTCTAAAGGAACCCTATTCTAATGATCAAGGCCCCTACATTAGGCCAAGGCATTTGTACGTTTGAGAGGGCCTTAGGATTCCTACGGTGGAATCATAACCCCAGAAACCGCCTTCTTCGCTTTTTGGGCCATTTTGTTTATCTTATTGGCTGTAAACTCAACTTTTCAGCTTTTGGTGTTCTTATAAGGCAGTCAATTCTGAAAGTTTCAATTTTTATTCCCTTGGGTTTCGGGCCAGTGAGTTATTTAGGCCAGCGGATTGCTGCCGGTCCTCCGAATTTGTTTTGGGAGATCCTCCTTGCTTGGAAGATGCAAGAAAACTTGTGTTTCTCTTCTGGGGCTCGAACGGGTTCTGCAGCACTGCAAGGCCTCTATGAGGGTTCGATGAATGGTTTTTAGGTCTTCTTTCAAGCCACCACCCTACGAAGCATGTCGATTTCCGTGCGAAGCGCATTTGCTGCAATTCGGGGCGATGGATCTGTGGTCACCTGGGGAATGGTCTACTCTCGTCGGCGACTGTAGCGCCGTACAGGATCAGTTGCGCGATGTGTAGACGCTTCTTTGAATGCCTTGGCTCTGGGGGAGGGGGGGGTTGGGGTTGTTGCAAGGTTTCAGTCTTTCGCCCGGTCTGAAGCTTAGTGCCCCGAAGCCTCAGACCGTGCAGAGTCCTAGAACAAAGCCCAGACGATCCTGCAAAATCCCATCGCGCTTGGTACAGGCCGCCTAAATCCAGTGCGACAGTAGAGGCTCGGGCCTTAACAACTACGTTAGAAGTAAAGTAACAGTAATCAATAAGGACATCTCCGATTAGGATACTTGTAGCCCCAATCATCACCGGTATCACTGCGCTCTTCGATAGAAACCGCCTGAGACAGCCCCGAAACCCTAAACCCCGAAAATTCCCTCACCCCTGCAGTCCTAAACACCTAAGCCCGCAAGCCCCTAATCGCCCCCAAAACCCCAAACCCTAAAGTACCCTTACAGTAGCCCTTACAGTAACCCTCTATAGATTCCTTTAACGCCCCAGTCAGCCCGGCGGAGGGCTCGCGAGCTGCTGGAGTTGGGGGCAGATCCGAACTGCTTCGTCCGCGAGGGCAACACCGCGATCTTGGCCCTGGTAGCCCGGTCTGTGAGAAAGATCGGATTTAGGTTTAAGGGTTTAGGGTTCAGGGTTCAAGGTTTAGGGTTCAAGCTAGTAAGTTTTATCGGAGCCATACAAGGAAGCTATAGGAGCCATTCAAGGGTACCCCTTGTAGCATGGGTTTCTAGTTTCCAAGGTGCTTGGGGCAATTGGGGGGTGTATAGGAAGGAGGATTCGGGGACAAACAGAAACCTACAACGCAAAAAGGAACCCTTTGCAGGAGCCCTGAACCCCGAACCCTAAACCCCCTTGAAGGAGCCCTTACAGATCCTTAAAGGAACCCTTAAAGGGGACCTGATAGTTGAAGAGACCGAAGGTGGGTGCAGACCCGACTCAGCCGAACCCAGCCGAACTGCCACTGCTGCAGCGGATGTTGTCACTGCCTCCTGGCGTGGGAAAGGTTTTTGGGCAGGGCTTGGGGTTTTAAGATATTAGAGAAGCCTAGATATTTACTTACATTATTCCTCAGGGTTCCTTAATTATCACTACAAAGGAGCCCGGATGTTGTCGCTGCCTCCTGGCTTGGGAGAGGTTTTTGGGCAGGGCTTGGGGCTTCAACATATTCCTGCTTACAGGGAACTCCAGAAAGTTGGAGTATGGTTTCATGGTAGGATACCCTATAATTTACCATAGAAGGGTTAGGATAATCATATTCCAACTTTCTGGCTTTTACCTTAGGGCTTTGGCGTAGCTTCGGGTTTACAAAGACTAGGAGTCGAGTGCTCGGAGTTTTGGGGGTTGTAAGGAGACTCCTGCTGAAGGTATTGGCATGCTTTTGGGCTTTTTGGGTTTTAGGATCTAGGGTTACAGTAGAAGCCAGAAAGTTGGAATATCATTATCGTAACCCCTTTAAGGCAAATTATAGGGTATCCTACCATGAAACCATATTCCAACTTTCTGGAGTTCCCTTTAGGGTAAGGGGACAGACTGGGGTTCGGCGGCTACAGGTTCAGCGACAAGGATTAAGGGTGTTGCGGTTACATCTTTGTGTTTCAACATGATTTTTTGTGGCGTAGGTTTCAGGGATTTTGGTATAGAGTTTGTATAGGGTTTGTGGTTTTGGAGATTTGGGGGGTGTTGAGGTCGAGTGTCTACCGTGGAGTTGAACGTTCAGAAAGTCTTTGTAATGTAGAACTTGTCTACTTAGAGGATCATGGGACTTAGTCAGTAGGGTTATAAGTAAGGTAACTAGAGTTATATCTACTTATAACCCTAATTCAGGTACTTGTAACCCTACTTACTAAGTCCCATGATCCTCTAAGCAGGATCCCAAACCGTCGACTCCTAGAACCTCTACCGTTCCCGCTCAACGGCACAGGCTAGTTGCCAGCGGCGCTCGCATAAACCATGCTCCCTGGCCTGGGATTTACATGGGGAGTTTCAGTTTCAGTTCCAGGCTTTGGGTATGCGCTTGGCGATTGATGCCACGTTCGTCGCTCAAACTGCCTCAGCAGGTCTGCTGACTGCGGTGATTTCTCAGGTTTTGGAGTCGTAGGGCTTGGGGTCATAAGCCACAGCCTATTGAACTCCTGAAAGCCAAATGGCCGCAGGGTTGGGGTTAGGATGGTCTGGGTTTTTGGGATGTGCAGCTGATGTACTATCATACTACCGCCCTACAGCCGCATTTTGTTGATGCCCTTGGAGGCAACCCTGATTCAAAGGGGAAAAGGAGGGACCCTATAATGGGCTGGGTATATCATGGCTATAGTATGGGTACCTAGGGGTCCTTATTAGGGGTCCCTCCTTTTACCCGTTTACTGCATCGAACCCCGCATCTTCATCCTTTCTGGGGACCCTAAATAGTAGGTGCCGTATTATATATAAAGGAGCCAAAAAGGGACCATAATTTTGACAACCACCTATTTGCTGCGCCCGACGACTTCCATGATCAACCCTGAACCCTGGCGCCTGTGATGTGCAAGGTGAACTCGCACATGCAAACTGCTTTGGACCACATACAGCAGGCCGGGCGAGTCTTGAATCGCGATCTCTAATTCCCACACCGGTTGGTGTTGGGGGGATTGGGGCTTCTGGGTCTCGGGGATAAGTGCTTCACGGATCGCAGGACTTGAAAAGCAGAGTTATCAGTAGGGCAACAGTAGAAGGATTTAGGGTGTAGGTGTAGGCGGCAAATGTTCACCACAACGCCTCGTTCAGAAGCCACCTTTGCATAATTGAATTGAAGCGCGTCCACACTTGTCAATGTCCTAACCCCTAAACCCTCAATCAAAAAGCCTTAGACCCTGTCATTTTCATACAAGTGTGCGCGAGCATACTCCTCAAAGAATGCCACCTTTCCCTTTGCGGACTCTCGTACAGCGCGCCCCCTGCGAAACTGTGCAGAGGCAGCTGGTGAGAGTGCAGCACTCACCGAGCACCTGGGCTCGAAGCATTCATTGACATTCCGTGTGTACTTTTGGCGTCCTGCAAGTGTTTCTGCGTGCACTAAAAGTCTGTCCCCAGAATGCAACGAGAGCTGTGCAGGGTGTAGCTCTGCTTCAGTAGGGCCTAGGGCTTGGAGTGTTGGGTTATAGGATCAAAAGTGCCAAAATCGTAAAAGTGTAGGTTCCTCATTATCATTATAGTGTATTGGGCGCCAAAACCCGATTCTCCCCTATAGTACGTTGCTTAGGGACCAGACAGGTCTTGGAGTCTAGGATATTCAGTGTTCCGTTCTGCTGCTGTGTATTGAGGCTCAGAGGCTTAGGCTTAGGCTTTAACAGGGTTTCAGAGCTTAAGGAATAGGGCTTTAGAGCCCTAAGCCCAGGGTCTAGAGGGTTTAGACTTACAGGTTTAGGGTATTCAGCAGCTAAGCGTTTAGCATTTCTAGCAAGTTTCAAGTTGAAGGCTGCCAAGGTTTACCATTTAAGTCAAATGTGTTGCGTGTTCAGGGTCCAAGGTTAAGCTTAGTAGTAGAGCAGGTAACCTTTAACCTTTTTGGGGTAGTACAGTCCCTATATAATCCCTATATTCCCTATATAACCCAACAGGTTAACCTTTAGTTCCCCCATGATACCCGACAAGTAGGTAAGGGTTTGGAGTGCAAGCTGATTGAGGTCTTGGGCTTGTCTGTTTCAGGGGCCTAGGGTTTGGAGCCTCCATGGTGTTTTCATGTTCCAGCTTTAGGGCGGGCGTCTCTCACATGTTCAGACTTTCTCCATTTCAAGGTTTAGGCTCTTAACTGTTCATGGTATCGGGCTTCATGTCTCAGGTTTGGGCTGGGTTCAGAGTGTAAGGTCTGCGGCAAAGTTTCGGGTTTTCTTCTTGTTAATGGAGTGAACAAACTTCAACATGTTTCTTTTGAAGGGGGGGGGGGGCGGATCTATAATTGCGAAATAGCCCGAAAGGTCAACGTTTAGTTCCCCCAGGATGCTGGACGAGTCACAGTTTATGTCTCATACAATATACCCCCCAAGGCCCTGTTCTCGGTATGAAGGCCCGTATGCTGGTAGGGTTTAAAGTTTCAAGTTCAGTGTTCTAGGATGCCCAGTAGTACCCTTATTCCCTTTTGTAGTCCTAGGTTCCTTATACAGTTCCCCAATACCAAAAAAGGGAGCCCTCTCTTTTCCTAGGTTACTGGGCATCCTACTTGGAGGGTCGGGGGACTTAGTAAGTAGGTAGGTAGTAGACTTATAAGTACCCTAAAAGGGACCCTAGTTGGGGTTAGGGTACTTGTAAGTCCCTATAATAACCAGTTACTAAGTCCCCCGACCCCCCAAGTAGTGTTTAGGCTTCCGGGCTGTGGGTCTTGAGTGTAGCCTTCCAGGTCCAAGATCTGGAGTACCCAGGGCCAGATACCTATTGGCTGTAAACTCAACTTTTCAACTTTGGTTTTCTTATACGGTCGTCGATTCTGAAAATTTACACGTTTATTCCCTTGGGTTTTTGGGCCAGTGGGGATACTGCAGCAGACATTGACGATGGAATCTTCCGTTGGGCCTGCATGAATGTAGACCCCTGATTCCTTTGTCATAGTTGGGTAACATTTCACAGTTTATAGGCACGTAAATTCAAACTAAAATGTAGATTTTTAGTACTACCCCAACCATGAACTAGCTTCACGAACCCGGAGTCGTTAACCGGCCCTTCGTAGCAAAGGAGCCTCTGCTAGAAGTCTCCCAGGTACTTGCACAGGCGGAAGGTCAGGCTTCACAACTGCTCAGGGTGAAAGCCGAAAGTTTGACAGCCTGACGTTTAGGGTAGAGGTTTTTAGGGTCTCGGGACATGTCAGCAGTTTATGGTTAGGTGATAGGTGCTGCTAGTCTCAGAGTCGTCAGTGCGAGGTACCAAAGCCCCAAGCCTTCGCAAGGTATCTGAAGCAGCATGGTGCCCTATCGTTCGAAGACTCTGCAGCTGCAGCAGAGGACCTGGATAGGAGGGAACAGCTGATGGGATGAATCAGGGACTTGGTCAGTATAACCCTCAACCCCCAAACCGTAAAACCCTAAACCGTAAAACCCTAAACCCTAAACCCTAAAACCCTAAACGGCAATTATGGTTACAACCACGCATATCCCGACCCTACATAGGCTTGAGGCTCGGGGCATGGACCTATCGAGGGCTCAGGGTTTTTGGATTTTGGGCTCAGGGTCAGGGCTTAGGAAGCCTAAGGCTTTCGCAGGAATTTCAGAAAAATATCGGCGCCTAACAAGAATACCAAAGTATGTAATGGGCCCCGAAACCCTGATTCTGATCATGAAGGCCCCCAATATTTAAGCCACGATCAATCGAAAGGTGCCGTTCGCTATGCTTCGGGCAGGGATAACAGGATTATGTGTTTTTGCGCCTGCATATGCAAGGTCCTTGGTTTGCTCGTGTGAGTTTTGCAGCCTGGCACGGAGAACACAATTTTTCGCGTGGCTGCGTGGTCGCAGTAAATCGCTGGAGGAATGGGAAATGGATGGAGTCAAAGTTCTGGCGCGCCCGAACACGAAAGATCTCGATGCGGGAGAGAAGTGAATCTTGTTTACTGTGGAGGAGAAGATGACAAGTGCACAAAGAAATCTGAACCAGCGCAACTGTAGCTGGAAAAACTACTGGACTATCGAGCAGAAAGTTCATCAAAGCATTGTGTGCCTCGATAGCAAGGCTTTCAACTGTTCTCTTCTTGTCAGTGCGAACATTCGGTCATGAGGCAGCAACTGTTGTCCAAGCGGAAAGTATTCGAAAAAGATCTCCACACCTTGAAAGGATCTATGCATTAGTTGTGGTACTTGTTGTGGGTGTTATGGTACTCAGACTGGCGATGCGTGAGATGCATGAGAAATTCGTGCTGTACGCGAGCTCCTGCTACTCCTACTACCACTACTACTACTACTACTACTACTACTACTACTACTACTACTACTACTACTACTACTACTACTACTACTACTACTACTACTACTCCTGCTACTACTACTACTACTACTACTACTACTACTACTACTACTACTACTACTACTACTACTACTACTACTACTAATGCACATGTTGCATTTCCTTTGCCCCGTGCAGTGCAAGGAGCTTTGGAACGAAAGAGTCCGCGAGGCTTCTTCGAAATAGTGTTTGGTTTTATGTTGCCAGTTAGGGTTTAGGGTTTAGGGTTTTAGGGTTTAGGGTTTTAGGGTTTTAGGGTTTAGGGTTTTAGGGTTTAGGGGTTTAGGGTTTGGGGTTTTAGTGTTGAGGCTTTAGGGCTCTGTCGTAAACTAGGAGTCCCCAGCTAAGGGTGCATATACATCCCTAAACCCTAAACCGTGGCTAATATAGGAGCCCGAATAATTACCTATATTATTTTCGGGGGTTCCTTATTATAACTATAGTATAATGGGCCCCAAAATCCTATACTAGAACCCTACTGTAGATCCCCCATAGACCCCTTTAAAGGACCCCGAAAAGGAATCCTATTCTAACTATTAAGGTCCCTACTTGGAGGATCATGGGACTTAGTAAGTAAGGTTATAAGTACCCTAATTGGGGTTATAAGTATAGTTACCCTAATTATAACCCTAGTTACTAAGTCCCATGATCCTTTAAGTATATGGGAGTTTCCGCAAATTAGGGTATCGTCTGTTTGAACCAGTGACTTCGGCGACTTTGGAGTTCATGGCTCGGAATGCAGACCCAGACCCCCGGGAGGATCTAAAACGTAGATCCCTTAAAGGGGGTTCCTTTTAAGGGTCTCTTTAAGGGCTCTATAGGGTTTTAGGGTTTAGGGTTTAGGGTAGATCCCTTAATGGGGGTTCCTATAAAGTACCCGGAGTAGGGCCCCAAATTAGGGGATCTACTTTCTAGATCCTCCGGGGGGGAGGGGGGGGGGGGGTCGGGGGATGTGATATCCGACCATGTTGTAGGATTTGAGGCTAGCGGTAAGGGTATACTTGCAATCCTCAGCCCCTGTGTGCTGATCGCAAAGGACGGCGGGATTTGCATATTATGTACTGTATCCCAAACCCCTTTTAACCAAACCCTAAACTTAGACTCTCTGAGCCCTGGTTCAACCCCAAGCCCAAAACTCAAAGTCATATATTACCCTAAACCCTATACTTATTGGCTATAAACTGAACTTTTTAACTTTTGGGGTTCTGATAAGGTGAACGATTCTGAAAGTTTCAGCTTTTATTCCCTCGGGTTCTGGGCCAGTGAGTATAAGCCCTCAACCCTCAACCATAAAAACCTTCCTAGACCCCCTAGATCTTCAACTACCCTAAACCAAGAGGGTCCATATAGGCTACTATTGTGGAATTAGGACCCCAACACCATAACGGGCAGGGCCTTTTTGGACCTAATTCCACAGTGGTAGTGTATATGGGAGTTTCCGACAATGGGGGACTTTTATATGGTACCCTGAGCAGTAGCATCCTTAGTCTACGGACCCCAAAATGACGTACCCCTAATGTTCGGACACTCCCATATATGGACCCTCTGGGAAACCAGTGGTCTCCTGGAGGTCCTCTTCCGTGGGGGTTTCGGTGCACCCGCCGACACACCAAGCGGAGTCGGCGCGAAGCTGCCCCCACAGGTCTGAACTTCAGAGTAGAAATGAAAGTTGTTAGTGGGAAAGTACTAAGATAAGAACAAGAAGAGTAGCAATAGTAATATTGATAGTAGTAGTAATATTTGACGATTCATGTTAAGGCTACTAGTACGAATCATAGCAAGAAGAGGCATACTTAGCATAGTAAGAGTACAAAGAGGGCTTTGCCGAGATGTTTACGGGTCCGTGGTCCGTGGTAGCACAAACACGGACGAGTCTTCATTACATGGGTCCGTAGAACTTGAAGATGGTACCTGAAATGAAAGGTTTACGATACATTCGGGAGTTGAAGACACTCGCGTTTGCTAGTACTGTGACGCTCTCGAATCAATGAAGCCATTGCTGCTAGTGCCTCTCGATGCTGAGTGCTCAGATGGCTCAGCAAACTGCCACCAGCAAACGTTTGCCACAAGTTGGAGTATTCCCAATCAGAGCCCAGGAAGACGTGTGAAAGTGTGTATTCGACGTTTATCCAGGTGCTTTCACAAGAAGTAGCTATGAACCCTTGTCGACTGGCTGTGCATCTCTATTGACTCCCTGGTCCTCCTTTCGAGTCGTGCTTTCACACTTGGGGTTTCGATGAACCTAAACGCTGAACACTACAGCCCAGACCTGAAGCATTGAACCCCTAGGCCATAGACCGCAAACTCCGAAGCCCATGGACCCCCAAACCCTGAACCTTAAGCACTAGAAACTAACTGGGCCTGGGGCTTGAAGTTTGGAGCTTCAGGTCTGCAGCATATTAGGCTTAGGGTTTAGGGTGTTGGAGGGTTTGGGGTTGAGGGTGTGTAGGTCCCGGATTTTCGGCAAGAGCCGTTCTCACCCCAAATCCCGGATCAGCCGCCCAAAGCAGCAAAACGAGCAAAAGCCTTCAATCCTCAACCCCTAATCCCATCAACCCCCTCAGCCTTGAAAGCGACGCAGTAGGCTTTCGGCGGCTCCGGGGGCGGCGGTTCCGGAGCTAAGCGCCTGGGCAGGGAACGGTTACTTCGTAGCTGGGTTTGGGGTACCATACTTGTATACTTTGTTTTGGCACCTGCCTTTTTCTCCCTGGTTGCTTCAAAGTCTCCAGTAGCCTGGTTGGTAACCCTTAACTTTTGGGGGTTCTATAAGGGGTTCCTAGTCCTAGAAGGGTACTAGAAGGGTTTAGAGGTAACCTTCAGCCGTTTGGTTTTATATAACCCTAAAACAGCTGATGAAAAGGTTAGCCTTTTTCTTAGATAGCCAATGCAGGAACTCTAAACTTTTTAGCCTTATGCATTTGGTCTATCTTAGAAAGTTCAAACTTTTTGGGGCCCGGTTATTGAAGGAGAGAGTTTTGGGGGCCAGGGAGCTCAGCCCTGAGGCTGCCATAGACGCCTTTACTAGGATGCCCAGTAGTACCCTTATTCCCTTTTTGTAGTCCTAGGTTCCTTATAAAGTTACCCAATACCAAAAAGAGAGGCCTTGTTATTCTTAGGTTACTGGGTACCTAGTTTAGACGAGGATCGAGGGTTTAGGGTTTTGGGGTTAGGGTTCAGGGGCTCTAAGCCGGGTTTAGGGGTTTGGGTTTGAGGGTTTAGGGTTTAGGGTTTCGTCACGAGGATCTTGGGATGTGCTAGAATGTCACTAGACCAGGGACCTTCAGTTCAAGGAATAAGAATGCTAATTGTTCAAGTCCCTGCAGTACAGCGTTGTCCTGTAGACCTTGGACAGGAGGTAAGGGCAGGTTGCTTCAAGCTGTCTCTTGAAGTCCTGTCAAACCCAACTCGAATTCTCCTAAGACCGAAACCAAAGCCCCAAAGCCGCTTTCAGCTTCCTTCTACTCCCCACAGTCCTTCTACGTGTGGTATCTTTCGTCGAGCCACGCCTCCGCAGTAATTGTCAGAGGCTTACAGGGTAATGTAGCGGCCTTATTGATTCGGAAAGGGTCTCGGGGGTTCCGATTGAGTATAATCTATCCCCAAACCTTTTATAATACTCGAAGCCATTTTGTACTATCACACCACACGTCACGTCAACCCTTATCCCTTAACCTCAAAAGGCCACCCAAACCTGAACGACACCGAAACAAAACATCCAGAGCAAATATTATTCCTACGGTTTCCTAATTCTGTTTGTAGTACAATCTACCTCGAAAGCCCCGCCGAATCGAAACAAAAGCATCCACAGGCCGTGTACTATAGGGGCCTGAATAATTAGAACAGGGTTTTCGCAGGATTCATTAATATATGTATATGAAAAACCTTAAACCCCTAAGCCCTAAACCCCCAAACCTGAACGAATTAGAATAGAATTTTGGGTGATTCCTTACTGTTTTTACCCATTATTCTGGGGGGGCTCCTTGTCATAATGTTATGACACATCCACAGCTTAATACAATAGAGTTTTGGTGCCATTATGCTATATTGGTAACAAGGAATCCCCATCTTGTATTAACTTATACGATGTTGGGGGCTCCTTGTCATAGTTATAGTATTTTAGCCCGTTCTATTTATAGTATGATATACCCCCTTATAATACTCCAAAATTCTTTATTATCATTATATGGGTGATTGTCAGAATTATGGTCCCTTGCGGGGTCCTTATTATGATGCGGCACCTATTATTTAGGGTACCCAAAAAGGTACCTTAATTTTGACAACTACCCCCTAAACCCTAAATCCCTAAACCCTAAACCCTAATAAGAAGGACCCAAAAAAAGGGACCCTAGTTATATGCTAGAAGGGGCCCCCACCTTGTAATAGTGACTATAAGGATTATATTAGGGCCCTATCATATTCCCTTTTTTGTCACTATTACAGGGTGGGGGGCAGCTTCTAAATTATATGACACATCAGTATATTATCTTGTTCTATTTATAGTATAATCTACTCCCTTTAGAATACTCCGAAATTCTTTGTTATCATAAGAAGGACCAAAAAAAGGGACCCTAATTACATGACACATCCGGAGCCTGCGGTTGCTTGAGGCTCTTAGGCCGAGCTGAGCAAAGTCTCCGAGAGGCAACCGGCTCAAAGGGTGAAGATACTGTTTTTAATCATTATCTATTTTTTTTAGTGTTGAACTTTTAAAAAAATGCTTTATCCAAGACCCAGAGTAAGCCCTTATTCCCTTTTTCAGGGTTCAGGTTCCCTTATCAGCCCCTTTGAACCAAAAGGGGCACCCTTTTTTATTCCTAGGTTACTCTTAGGTCTAGTTCTTAAAGGCTGTGACAAGAAAGCAACTGTGCAAGGATCATTATAATTATACCCCAACATCCCTTTAAAGGGATTTACAAGGGTTCCTTTAAGGGCCGTTTCATCATCATTGGTTGTTTAGGGTTTTGGGTTGTTTGTCATGAGTTTTTCTGCTGCGTGCATGTATGGGGGTTGTTATTACGCAGAGGTTGCCAATCTTCCCAAGCAAGTGGAATATCATGGTTAGTATTTCTGTTTTGCGAATTTATGAGGATTGTGTTTTCATGTGTTGTCAAAATCAGATAGCACAACATGTAGAACCTTATTTCTTATGCCACATCATGTTTGCTGCCATATCAGCTATTGGGCTACTGTATTGTTTGTGGTTGATAATGTTACTAACGAACATGTCACGCTCACTGCCGGTGTTGCTGCTGCCGCTGCGGCGGCTGCTGTTGTTGTCGGTGCTGGTGTTGGTCATAGGAGGCCAAAAGGGGTTTTAGCCTATGGGGGTTTAGTAGGGATTATGGTTCCCAGAACAGGGTTCATATTAAGGAATCCCTACCCCAAGAATCTTAAACCCCCCTTTTGGCCTCCCATCAGTTGGTGCCAGTGCTGGTGGATGGCAGTCCGAAGGAAGCATGAGACCCTGTTTCACCCAAGAGCCCCAGGCACCATATAGGGGTTTCTGAAAACAGGGGACCCTTATATGGTACCCTCAATAGTAGGATCCCTAGAAATAAGGCCCCAAAATAAAGTACCCCCAATTTCGGAAACTCTCATAGTAAAACTTAGAGCGCCGAAGCCCGCCGCTGTGTTTCGGGGTGTCCACAATGGTCTGGTTTCGAGGCCCCCTCAAAATCACGGCTAGATCGCAGATATTGCAAGTCTTCTTAATGAAAAGGAAGGGGAGCATGTCGTCTGCAGCTGGGTTTATGTAGTGTCGGGGGGGGGGGGGGAGGAAAAAAAAGATTCGGGTGTTGATGGCAGTAGCATTCTTGCGGGTTTCGGACTCGGCGCAGGGGTCCTGAACCCTACACCGTAAAAACCTCAAACCCTGCACCCGAAAACCGAAGCCCGAAGTCCTTAGCACTTGGCCTTCGGGCCCGGTTGCAGGCCGCATCTTTCCTCAAGATCTACCCAGACTCTACCTGCGGCTCGTCCGTCGAACTGGTTGGTGCGGTTTAGGGTCTGGGTTCCTGGTTTCGGGTTGGTGCAGATCACATGGCCCTGCTGCAAAGGAGTCGGGATCATTGGAGTCGGGTTCTTTTCAGTGTTTACTGCAAGCGCCTTTGCATAACGGCTCTCATGTTTCCACTAGGGTGTAGGTGCATTCTAAAGAATAGTCGTGGGAGTGATGTGTTTACATTGGAGCATCACAAAGCCACACGAGGTAGCCTTACGAACTTAGTTTCTCCATTTGCGGAAGTAGTCGTGGGTGTGATATGGTTTATTAGGTAGGATTTGGAGTAAGGTTTGTAACCGGGCCTCTTTGGGAACAGCGGTCAGTGCGTATTCTGGGCATTCTCATGGGGATACTTCGTACCTGTGCGTGTTCATGGCTCTGGTAGGATGTTTAAGGCTAGTGTTCGAGGTTTCATTGCATGGTCGTCGCAGAAAACGAAAGCTGTAACTAGAAGGTGTAGCGTATAAGGTGTCAAGCATTCCACAGTTTTCAGCAAGACACCCTGAGCACGAGACTTCAAGTACTCTCGAATCCCTCGAACGGGTTAGGGTTCATGGATTAGGTAGTTGTATCTTGAGGGTGTAGAGTATGTACACTTGTGGGCAACGACTCCATCAACTCAATCCTATCGGTAGGCGTTGCTGCAGCCTCCCCCCAGTCAGAATCCTCGATTCGCCCTTCCCCATAATGGTTTGATGATGTTTGATGGCAGCATGTGCGGTCCGGGTGGAAGCGTCTTGGGGTCGAGTCTTTTGGGGCCTGTCGACGTGACCCACTTCATTCATAACAGGAAGGTAAAGTGTGTTGAACGCTTGTAACTACAAACTCATCGATATCTATTTGCCTAGTTGCACCCACCTCCCAACTGATCCGACTCACAGAAAACCCCAAACCCTTAGTTCAGGAGTCTACCTTGCACGTGGCCAACACCCCTTTTGTTGTATTCAATTACATCCCTTACTGCACGAGGGTTGGGCTTTTAGGGTGTAGGGCTTCGAGTGTCCTTGGGTGCCTCCACCAGGTTACATCGAAACGCCATCTGGTGCTCATGACAAGCACAACTTGCGCGGCTGCACGGCCGCACGTGACGTATGGATTAGTGGCCCCATGACAACAACAAAATATGCAGGCACCCCGTAGCCCAGTATGCAGCCACCAAAACCCCAAAGCACAGTACTGCACATAGGAACACTTCCAGGTTTTATCAAAGTCAGGGAAGCCCACAACAGGTACAGTGAATTGAAGAATCGTCGGAACGAAGCGGTTTGTGTTTAGCGCTGCTTCCAAAAACCCCAAAGTCCATGCTGAATGGAAACTTTAGGCTCAGGGTGCCGTTCTATACTTGAAGCCTTATCTTATCGGTAATGGACAGTTGAAACCGCTTCCTGGGAGCCATGGACACTCCTGTGTGTATCCTCCCTGCCTTTGTTGTTCACCAACGTGTGTTTTGTGCGTGGGTCTTATGCGTGGGCATCTAGAATCTAGATGCAATAAATCAGGACGGTGCTATGCTTGTATCAGCGCTTGCCTGCATGTGATGTCTCCATGAATCCTAATGATTGGTTTAGGGTTGATCCTGAACGCCAGCACATAACATGTATGTTGTCAGAACACCCGGAACATGCCTACCCTCGCCAGTCAAAATGTTTGAAATGGTTTTCACTTGTCGTATAGGTGTTTCTGAAAAGCACCAACCAACCATAAGTAAGCTTTTGTGGCATCCAAGACCAGGCATCTCAGGATTGTCCCCAAAAAGCCCCAAAAGGAAAGAAAGGAACAAAACCCAAAAGCCAAACCGAGGACTCCAAAACCCTATCCTCATCATTAATGCCCCCAAGCCAAAGCCCATACATAGTAGCGGCTATACACTTACACCATCAAGGACTCCAAAACCGCATCCTTATCATTATTGAGGTCCCTATGTCCAGCCAAGGAAAGGTGGTGCAGACCGCTCTCCAGGGGGCCGGTGCCGCGAACCCATTCGAGCTCCGCTGCTGGGACACGGACGCTTCTAAACGGTTTCCGAGATCACAGCCAAGGTTCAGGAAGTTTGTTTGGGTCTGGGGTTGGGTTTGGGGATTAAGTTTTGGGTCGAGGGGCAAGGAGTCAGTGGAAACGAACATAAGCTTCTAATTATAACGATTATCCCTGCAAGGGTGACTTACACGCTGGCTAAGTAAGTTTTGACGCCGTGGGCGAACATTATAAGCTTGCCGCGTGGGTCTTGTTGTCACACACACACACACACTAGTGCAGAAAATGGGGTCGGTGTAAGCGTGTGAAGTACTACTCCTTTGCGGAGGTAGGGTTCAATATTGCCCCCACTCCCAGGCCTGGGGCTAAAGAGTAAAAGGTTCCGAGATTAGGTACCGCTTGAACAGCCTAGCGGAAAACGCAAAGCACGATTGTGGTCTCGGGCACTTGAACCCTAAACCCTCGACCCTAAGCATCCTATAGATTGAACCCCAAACCCTAAACACTTGAATTTTGGATCGGCCCTTCGCCCTTTTCGGCTGTAGCTGCGCCACTTCGATATCCGAAGCCGGATCCGGCCTCGCCGTGGAGTGTAGGAGGTAGTATATCCTATGAGTAGGCAACCTTTAACCTTTTTTGGGTAGTGGAGTCCCTATATTATGCCTATATAACCCAAAAGGTTAACCTTTAGTTCCCCATGATACCCGACAAGTAGCTCAATATTAGGGCCCCTTTTTGGGTCCTTAATTTACTACGAAACCTAATATTTAGGGTGCCCAAAGAGGGACTATAATTTTGACAACCACCTAGCTGCCATCACACTTAAAGGTTAGCCTTTTAGGGGGTATGTTGGGATTTTATAGGGAATATAGCGCCCAAAAGGTTTAAAGGCTTGAAGTTTAAGGTCAACGTTTGGGAGTATATTGGGATTCCATAAGGAATATAGTGTCCAAAAGGTTTAAAGGCTTTAAGTTAAAGGTTACCTACTCGAACCACCAACAATGCCACCATCTTCCTCTCATCATCATTCTTCCTATTTATTCACTCCTCATCAGCAGCCTACACTACTATCACTCTTACCCATCATTAGCGTTTTGTCGCCGTCGTTATCGTCATCATAGTGTCCTCATCATAAACTAGTTCTGCCTCGTCATCATCCTTGTCATGCCGATGCTGGTGCGAAGACGCACGCAATGATACGTCTGATACGTCTTCAGAAAGACGTGCTTGCTGCCAACCAAGCCGAGAGGGAGGCAGAGGCGAGAGCGGCATTCGATGTTGCAAAACGTCGAGCGGTACCGCCCGCCGCCATCGCCAGTGGCCCCAGATACGCCCTGGCGGCGGGACCGCCGCCGGGGGGCCTTCCAATGACACCACCGAAAGCTTTTCCGGGTACCTCCGAGTGCCCCGGCATGCCTTTTGCCCCGGCGACCCCCGGCGCCTCGTCTACACCTGTGCCCAGTGCGGATCTAGCAGCGGATGTGGATGTTCCAAACCATGGAGGTGCCCTGGAAACAGGGTGGTTTTGAAGAGCCGCCTTGGAATGGTACCCGTGTGTTTTCTTCAGGTTTCTTATGATCGATCGTTTCAATAACATATGCCTTTTTACCCCAAATCCTTTTCTAAGTAGCCCTCATGTTCTGTGCGAGATCTATTGCTGTAGGCATCGGCTTACGTTTGATGCACATGTCCCAATAGTTTCCAATATTATCCCTTAGGTTCTCTAAGAGACACCGGAATTTCTACCCGAAAGCCCGACTCCAGCGATGAAGGCCCCTGCATTGTCCTAGGCCGCGACAAGATACCAAAGCCCCCAATGACCCAAAAACGCCTCAACTCTAAACCCAAAACAATAAACCCCAAAACCCTTAAGCTCTGAACCCCAAAACCCTTCAAACCCCTAAACCCCTTAACCCCTCAAACTCAAGACCCTTCAAACCCCTAAACCCCTTGAACCCTTAAACTCAAAACCCTTTAAACCCCTAAACCTCTAAGCCCTTAAACTCAAAACCCTTCAAACCCCTAAACCCTTTAACCCATCAAACTCAAAACCCTTTTAAACCCCTAAACCCCTAAACCCTTAAACCCAAAACCCTTTTAAACCCCTAAACCCCTAAACCCTTAAACTCAAAACCCTTTAAACCCCTAAACCTCTAAGCCCTTAAACTCAAAACCCTTCAAACCCCTAAACCCCTAAACCCCTAAGCCCTTAAACCCAAAACCCTTTAATATAAACCCCCTAAACCCCTCAGACCCTAAGCCCTTGACTTGCCTTCAGAACCCCCCGAGGCTGCTCGGGGACCTACCACCCCAGGGGCTCCATCCCTTTGCTGCGCCTAAAGTTGGCGCTGGTGAAGGCTGGGACGGTTCAGGGGTTTAGGGTTTAGGATGATATAAATCCTGCACTACCTTAAGGACCCTAAGCTATGGGAAGTATGGTATATTCCTTATTGTGGGTTTTTTGGGGTGGGGGTGGGGCGGTAGGAGGGGCTGGGAGGGGGGAAGGCTGGGACGGTTCAGGGTTTTTTGGGGTTGCCGTGTAAAACTCATGGGGTTTTGGGTTTGTGGGTTTAGGGTTTGGGTTTTGGGCATTTGGGTTTAACGTTTTTTGGGGTCTAGGGGCTTAGGGTTTTCTTGGGGTCGGTTTTGAGACTCATAGGGTTTTGGGGTTTCGGATTTAGGTTTTGGGCTTAGGGTTCAGGGGTCAAGGGTGTAGGATACAGGGGTTTGAGATGTAGGGTTTAGGGGTTTGGAGGTTGGGGTCGGGTTTGGGACTCACGAGGTGTTGAGGACTTTTAGTGTTTTCAGACGAGGGCTTCTGGGCTTTGTCGGGCTACAAGAAGTCTTTGGGCTTGAGCTCTCAGAGGGTTTTTAGCCTGTTGCCGAAGCTTGAGTTTTACATTTCGCATCGTCGCATCCGTCGCGTAAGCACCCCTTCAAAAAATGTATCCCTCATGGAATGAGACCTCGTCTACGATTTAGGGCTTTGAATTGCAGTTTCAAGGTGTTCGCGTCGAGTCCAGTCATGGATCTGAGGGGTTTCGGCCTGCAAACCCCG
Organism: Symbiodinium sp. CCMP2592; assembly: GCA_905221615.1. Lineage (NCBI taxonomy): Eukaryota > Dinophyceae > Suessiales > Symbiodiniaceae > Symbiodinium > Symbiodinium sp. CCMP2592. Next base: position 89,618 of record CAJNDT010002157.1, on the reverse strand, counting down.
AAGAGAACATCCCTCAATCCTATTCAGCAAAATTCGTAATCTAGCAATATGAATATTCGTAATCTAGTACGACTTCTGGCAGTAATAACAGTAATAGCAGTCAGAAAAAAGAGCTCTGAACACACCCTAGATCCTCGTCGTTTAGCCCCGAAGCCCAATCCTTAAATCTCCAGTCTCACACCAGGCCCCACGCCGTAGACCTGAAACCCACAACTGAAGCCCCAAGCGATAGATTTAGGCAGTTCTGGCGCATGATTTCTTGCTACTCTGCTACTCTGGTATAGTAAGTCTGCAAGAGCATCAACCCTAAACCCTTCGAAACTCTGGCTCTGCTTGTAGCCCCAAAAGTCTACCTTTGCTCAACTCCTGCTTAGAAGTTACTGATAGATTCAGGTGCGGTGGAGCTTCTCATTAGTATGTCTCATAGGTCATATGTGAGGGCTTTTCGGCTGTAGGTGAGGCTTGAGATTTTCCACAAGCATTTAATGTTCAGCACATGGAAAGGCCGATGGTAAGAAGGAAGCTCCGTCATCGTCGAAGAGTGGCCTCCTTCCTGAACAGACGTTGTTTTAGTTGTCGGGTGTTGTATTTATTTCTTTTGCAGGGCCCCATTCACAACATGAAAAAAGCATCAGGATCCTAAACCTAAACCGACAAAGCCCCGCAGCAAATGGTTGAGCTTATGATGGGCGGAGCGCCAGAACAGAAGGAGCCCAAACAAGTAGTCTTGATATGCTCTCGTCCCGTAGTAGGCACTATTTACATACTGGGCGTGACTCTGCAATGCCGCGGCATCCAGCCTTGAGTGCTTACAAGGGTTCAGAACACACATTGCGTTATCGTATTTGTTTGAATTACAAGGCTAAGACAGGGACGTATAAGGCCACAACAAAGCCTCAATATGACGGTTTGGAAATACAGCTGGCTTCTTTTGATGTGAGCAACCCCTAACTTATACTATGTTAAATGTTCAAAAAAAAATAGTACTATATTCTACTATATTCATGTGGCTTGTAGGTTTGACCTTGGGATGTTTGTCGCGCGGAGCTGCTGTTTTTATGAGACCGGCCCAACACGGCGGCAGCTATATGGGACTTTCCGAAAACAGGGGATCCCAAAATAGTACCCTAAATAGTAGGATCCTTATTATAAGGACTCCCAAATAAGGTACCCCTAATTTTGGGTAACTCCCATATAGGGGCCTTAGTCGTTTGCACAGGGTTTAGGGCCTTTAGGGGTATATCACAAGCCCAGCAAGTACTCGTCATTCTTTCGGAAGTTGTAGCAACAGTATCAATGCAGCACATCAATCATTCCTACACCCCATTTCGCCACCCCGACCTATTCAGGACCCTTAGACGAATGCTGAATTATACCGCGATGGTAGTAGCAGCTGATGCAGATGCAGGGATATCTTCTGCAAGAGCAGCTTTTGTTGTGTCTGCCGCCGAGGTGTTCCAATACGGGACATCGCACCGACGCTGGCGCCAACCGCCAAAGCTGGAAAAGGGCATGGGTGCTTAATCAATCTTAATCACTCATGACTGCCTGCAAACGGGTTACGCAACTGAAGCAAGGAGGATATGTGGCAGGCAGAGTCTGGCCCAAGATTGCAAATCCAGCTGTGCAACAGGGACTACGGCAGTGCCATGGCTCAGCCCGGCAGTACCATGGATCAGCCGCTCCTTTCAAACAGCTCCGCAAGCAGCCCGTCGGGCACCTCCCAGGCCTCCCCTACTTCCTTCACCTTCGTCAGTGATCCGCAGATTCCAAAGCTCCTGGAGAGGATTGAGGGATTTGTCAGGGACGGCTTCCGGGACACGAGGGTCCTTGACGACAAGCCGGACTTCACCCAGAATGTGCTGGAAACGCCCTTTCAGCTCATCCTCACTCACAGCTGCTTGGTTTTGGGTCCGGCAGGTGCTGGCAAAACCACTCTCGTGAAGGCCTTGGCAGGTGAGCAGTTTCAGCCTGGAGTTCAGCCTGGTCCACACCTGAGGCAGGGACTGGGGAGAAGGGTTTAAGGCTAGGGCACGCTAGGGTTTAGGGAAGAAGGGAAGAAGGGTTTGATATTGGGGTGCTTGCGGTTTGCAGGTGTGCAGATTTTGATTTTAGCCGGTTGTTACACATGTTCTAAGCACGGGGGTGTGCCATGAGATGCCTGAGGAACAGAACTATGAAAGCGCAAAGCATCGGGGTCGGTCTTGAAGATCTCTCAGACCAGCTCAGACTGGAAATAATCGACACACCTGGCTGGTGCCCCGACACAAGTGCGGACATCCATGCACAGTACAAGGAGGTGTTGAGGGAGAAGGGGTTGCCAAAAGAGCACGCTCCTCACATCATCCTTTTCTGTGTTCCGGTGTCTATGCTCCGTCAGTTCGACCAGGGCAAAGCCAAGCAAATGAGTCAGCAGCTGAACAAGCTCAAGTTTGACGGGCGCTTCCCGATCAGAGTGTTGCCAGTAGCAACCAAAGCAGACACGGAATCGCTCAGCGAGTTGCCAGATCTGCAGGCCGCCATCAAGGAGCTGGCTGAAGCCGCCTTCAAGGAAGCAGGTGCCATCATCGATGATGCGCAGTGGACGATGTTCGACCCTAATGATGCCTCGCGAGTCAGGGGTCCAAGTGAGTTGGATTCATGGATCAAGGCAACTTTGCTTGAGCAGCTCCGCTCTGAAGAGTTCACCGGGCTTTGGCGGCTAGCCTTGGCGCAGAGCGTGCAGGACCACACCAGAGAGCACTGTGAAACTCTACCGGCAAGCGATTCGGCACTGCGCTTGTTCAACAGTGCCTGCCGGACAGTGGCGGCTGCTTGCGGCCGAGCTCCAGACTTGGAGGTTTGCAAAAGTCTCACTGTTCTACCCGAAGAACTGCCTTGGTGGACCCTTCTGTGGATCCCGAAATCAAAGGAAAAGGAGTGGCAGCTGCCATGCTCTGCTGCATACTGGCTCGGCTTCCGCAAGAGATTCGGTCCCTGGAGTGTTGCTGCCTTCTTGCTTGTCTTCTCGCTTGTCGTTCTCATCGTGTCGCACAAGAGCATGGACCAGATGGTGGACCAGATGACCGGCAAGTACAACAGCGCAAACGACCAGTTGGACAAGATGACCGACAAGTACAACAGTGCAAAAGACCAGTTGGACAAGATGACCGACAAGTACAACAGTGCAACAGACCAGTTGGACAAGATGACCGACAAGTACAACAGTGCAAATGACCGGTTGGACCAGATGACCGGCAAGTACAACAGGGCAAACGATCAGTTGGACAAGATGACCGACAAGTTGGACAAGATCACCACGTGCTCATGGCAAAAACAGACATCGCAGTGCTCAGGCCTAGTTGCCATCGGCCGCGCCTCAAGCCAAGAAGAATGCAGGGATGTTTGCTGCAGGATGGGAGAAGATTACTGCGGTACGTGGCAATTTCGCGATGGTTATGGATGCTGGTTGGGACACCCCGATTCCTGCGATGGTGATGACGGCTGGAATGGGGGCCAGCTTTAGACAGATTTGCCTTCCAGGGGGGATGGGAAGGCGCACTCTGCAAAAGCCAGGGTGCTGTTGTAGGTCGATCAAGCTCAGATCGGGTTATCATGTTACAAGATCCTCAAGCGAAGTCGCCGTTTCTCGGAGTTGGGTCCCCCAGAATGCATCACCACGACAACATAGCCGAGCCGAACCTGGAAGGGCCCCAGAAAGACCACCAGAATTTTGAGAAAGTCCTGTGTACTGAGCCCGTCGATAGGTTTGGGCTATGGCCTATGGGAGATGCCTCGGAGCGGAGCCATCTCCTTTTGCTTTCGTGCTGCAGAACCTGGTTCTGTCGTGTCACGGTTGCTACTACCTCTTGTTGTCAGTCTGGTGGTAGATTGTTCTGCTTTTCTTCTTGCTTACGTAGTGTTTGTCATGGAGTCGACGGAGGTGCAAGCCTCATTGCATAGTGCAGCAGGGAGTAGAGAGGTTTTCACAGCATTGGAAAGCCCAGTGAGTTGAACTATCAGTGCAGAGAGTTCTGGATGCACTGGGCCTGTGAGAACTCAGACATGCTTCTGCATGTCTCAGTGATAACAGCGCCCGCAAGAGATCTCAGAGCAGATGCATCTTCGAGACCTGCAGCTCAGTGAAGTCAGGTCCCAGAGCTCGCAAAGCCTGCGCAGAGAGATTCAAAAGGCCGCTGTTTGCACCTGAGTGCCTGTCTGAAACGGGGTCGCAGAATGAGCAGCTAGAATCCATCAAGGGGTCGATAAGTAGCATAGCAGAGAACCCCAACCGCCAAGCAGGGTTTCAGGAGGTTGTTGCGGGCGAAGCCGGCCACACGCTGCCGAGTAATTGTTTCGATTTATAATGACAACGTATAAATCCTTGTCATGTGACGGCTACGTAATTCGGATTCGTGTGCTGATTATTTTCGGGTCTGAGTTCCTAATTGTCTGCAACTCACTACCTCGGGACATCGAAAGACTTACCTTGGGTTAGTAGGGAATGGAGGACTGGCGCACCATTATAACTACTATTGCTACCATTCTTCCATTCACTACTAACCAAAAATAAGAAGATGAGGCCCCATCTCGGCACTTTACACATCTTTACACGATGGCGCTCTAGACTTCCATTTCACTTATCACACCTACCCGAAGGCTCTGCTGACTTCTGCGTTAAGGCCTCAGGCTAGAAAGACCCCTAGTTCAGTTACCTAAGGTTTAGGGATGAGACTCCAAGCTCTCATTGATCCCTTAGTAGCTGAGTGGATACACTTTCCACTTTGGGGGGATAATATTACCCACTATAAAACTAAAAGTGTACACTGTTGGGGGGGTTATGAACTCAGCAACTAGGATCCAGAGCCTGAAAGTTGCACTTGCCTTCCGACTCGGCTCTCTTAGACGAGGGAGTAGCAGACTTCGACTTTTCCCGCCAGTGGTGGCTTGGCTGCTATGGATTTAGGGTGCCGGTCGAGGGGTGTGGGGTTTGAGCATCTGGGTCTTGGGGCGGTGAGGGACTCTGGGTTTGGGATTTAGGGTGTAGGGTCATGTTGGGGTCAGAAGTGATAGTAATATCATGTTCTGGCTCCGTTGCGCAAGTAAGAAAACATTATCGAAGCCCCAAACTCTATGCTGGTTATTACAAGCCTTGTGGGTTGTGTGGCCGTGTAGTCACGACGTATCTGGAGTGTGCTGAGCCTTCAAGCTTGCATGAAGGGCTAGAGCTAAGCTCTATTTAACGGTGTAGCTAGGGGTGTGAATGAGGTAACTGGAGTTAAGATACTTATAGCCAGCCTTGCTTAGTCCCTTCAAAGACGCACACGCTCGTCTTCAAGCGGGCGGGCCTATGAGGTTAGGCATTTTTGAGGTGGTAGCAGTCACGCTGTTTATTTGTTTGCGAAATGCGAAAGAAGAGTTCATCGAAAGATTGGGTCCGATTTTGACCCAGAAATATGTCCGCACGATTAGGATCTATAGTTGGTACTTAAGCTACATTCCTTGGTTAGGTTTCCTAGGCATTTAGGACACAATACAGGGGCCGGAGCAATCAGAAACGACATCCCCTTAATTTTCCGCACACATTTTACAAAGCGCACACAACAGGAGTAGTCTATTTTCAGGCCCGATATCTTCGGGCCTGGCAGCTCCCTGGGTCTCGGGTTCACGACCTTGAGATCAATGTCAGCCCCAGCAAGCACCTAAATGTGTGAGCTATTAGCAGATGTGATCTCAACAAGTGTATGTTTGGCTGCTCTGGTTGGCTTCTAGCTCAGTCTCTAGAGAGTGGGGCGCAGGTCTTTGTTTACATGGCCGTGGCTTTTGTGCCTTCTAGGCTCGCTTTTCGAGTGCTCCGGCGCTTCGTAGACCAGAATATGACATTATGATGAAGGGTTCGAGAACCCGGATGTTACAGTTTCGGGCTTAGGTTTCAAAAGCGTAAACGTGACATGCTTCGTGTGCCTATCCTCTGTTTCAGGTGAGTTGTGTGCTTCATGGCTGGCTACATGTACGATCGCGCGGCCCTTGCTTCCGAAAGCATGTCGGGTCAGGAGTGGGTTGGACAATTAGGGGAAACCCTACCGAACCTAATCGACTTGGGAAGCTGGGTGTTACGTCCATGCCTGGGGGGTTGCATGTACAATTCCGGCTGTTGCTGTGGGTCCCGGCACATGTCCTTTCCGTGGAATATTCCAGCTGAGATGGTTTATTTGGGGTGTTGGACCAAGCACCCTTATTGCGGAGAAATGCACATAAGAGGTGGAATAAGGGGTCGGGGGGTGGGGGGGACCTTCCAAGCCCATAAACCTGTGCACCCAACCCCTTAACCTTATACCCTCAGCTCTAAGCCCCAAGTCTAGGCCCGATAACCCCAAAACCCTAAAATCCCAAACTCTAAGACCGTAAACTCTAGAGCCCTAAAACCCTACGCCCCCAAGCCCCAAAGCCTTAAACCCGAAACACTCAAACCTTAACACTCTAAACCCTAAAACCCAAAGCCCTAAAGCTCTAAACCCTAAAGCCCTAAAACCCTAAAACTCCAGACCCTAAAGCCCTTAACCCGAAAACTCCAAAACCCTGAAACCCTAAACCCTAGGGCTCTAAACCCTAAACCCCAAGACCCTAAAGCTCTAAACCCTAACGCCCTAAAGCCTAAAGCCCTAAACCCTAAACCCGTATCGAGCTGAGCAGCACCCAAGGCCGTGGACAGACGGCCGGTGGCCAACCAAGGCATAGCTGCTTTTATTGGGGTTTAGGGGTTTAGGGGATTGCGGTTTAGAGTTTTAGAGTTTAGGGCTTGAGGGTTTAGAGTTTTAGGGTTTGAGGGTTTAGGGTATATTCCCTGGGGTTTTGGGCCAGTGAGTTATTGGGGCTCGGGCTTTAGGAGATTAGGATGATTAGGGTTTAGCGTTTGGGGTAGTAGGGGTTTCTGGTATAAGGGGTTTAGGGTTTAGGGGATTAGAGCTGGGGCTAGGGCTTAGAGCAATACAGGGGCCTTAAATAAACTAGGGCTTCGGCCTTAATATAGGGGTCTCAATAGGCTCAAGCTCCAGCGTGCGCTTCCACGTAGCTTGGGCCGTTAGTACGTGCCGTATTTCTCGCTCACGATGTTCCTGGCCTGTTGGCTCTGCCCACAGGTTCAGCTTGCATGCATCAACAACGACTGCACAGTCCCATATCATAATGATGACACTCTGAAGCCTCGAGATGTTATTACATCCGCGATTGCTGATTCTGCCACCTGGTTCGCGGACCCCTGGTGCAGAAATACTGCTTTTGCTATCGGCGCGATAGCATGCATTGATGTATTGGCCAACATGTGCACGATTGGCTTGGTTGTGACCTACAATCTTGTTACGGAGTCCCTAAAACATCGCAGGACAGTCTTGGTTGGGAAGAATGATGGATGCGTCATTCTATCCTTGCTCATCTGGAAGGGGCTACAGTGCTCTTGCCTTAGCCCTAACGTGTCAGCCGAAAAGCTGCCTGATGTCCCTGGACATACTTCTGCAGATTTCACTTGCCAGAATGTAATCTATCCAGCTCCCTTGGGGGAGTGGATAGATTACAAGCTGCGCGGCGTAGAATTTTGTTTGCTGTTCAGTTGTTGCACTGATCCTGTCCAAGTTGAGTTCGCACGCTCGTTTGGTCGCCGATCGGCCGCAACAGCAACTTCACACTCCCATGCCCGACTTCACACGCCAATTCGCCTCCTCGTCAGACTTTGGACGATCTTCGCCCTCAGCTGAGGACAAGTCGTCGCGGCTACACTGCTTATGCCTGCTAAAGTGCCCACGACTGAAGCTGCTGAAGCTCCGTTCGTATCTAAGCCAAAAGGCCGCGCTTCTTTAGGAGTCTCTGCCCGAAGATGAAGATCCGCACCAGGATGACCGCAGGGGATGGTAACTGCCTTTGCGGGGCCGTCGCTAAGCCTTTGGGTAGACAGTGGTATTCCCTCAAGCGACAAGTTCTATGTCGCGCCCTACATGACCCCAACACCTCCCCTGATGATGTAAGGCATGTTAGACTCCTTTTTCAACAGAATCAGTAGGGTGATGCGTTTGCTTCACAACTCATTGCACAGCACACGAACAGACCTATCTTCGTTTGGCACGATGGAGGAGTTGGAGTCTTCTCCCCCACGTTGCAAGTTGGAAAGCCCATATTCCTGACCCTTTGCAAGCATCATTTTGAGACTGCTTCCTACAGTGAGGGCGTAAAGTTCCTCGGTACCTGCGATCCTCTAGCACCCTTACCAATTCAAGCCTTACGCTTTGTGCGCCACGTCGGCAAGACACGGTGTCCCTAACCGCAGTCCTTCAGCGTCAAGAGCAAGGTCTCAGCACCTTGCTAAGCCTTTTCTGGTAGAGACACAGATTGATCGCATTGGCTGGGGCCTCACCCCGAACAAAACAAATAACAAACGCTGCCCCCGAAGCACCTCACGTCAAAGTAGGTGTAAGTACTCAAGTGCCCCCGCATTGCAGGCAAGATTTTTCGCGCCGTCATGCCTCTTGTATACATTGCAAGCAACGCTCTGCCAGCGCAACTTGCTACAGAACCTTGTGGTACTGAGGCTGCATACGACATGCAAGTAAATCGAAGTATGAACGATTTTCTTTGCAATTGGGCAAAGACTTGTTCATGGTTTAACTTATTTGCGGGATCTTTGATTAACAACAATTACTCTATGCAGGTTCAAAATTGGAGTAGGCAGCCATCATATGCGGCACAGCGTTCATTGGAGGACAGCTGCAATCGGCCGATGTTTCTCCCGGCATCCGGCAGAGCCGCGCTCCCACACGCTTGGCTGCAACAGACGAAGTAACATTTCCTTTGTCGCAATTGGTTGATCTGTGTTCACTTGGTTCGTTGGCGAGCATACAGGACGTCAGCTCTCTTCCCAAAGCCCTTCCGTAAAGTGTCATACTTGTCACTGCAATCGTGCAGCGAAGTGTGAATGCATAAGTTTTTACGTGGATGACGGCGATCACAGAGCTCTAAGCATGCCCGAAATGCTTCGCCTCGACAACGTAGGTTTCAAAAGCAATCAGCTTGGCACATCAGGCTTTGTACCTACAAGGCCCGCGGATAGCACATGCAAAAGTGGGTGGTACAGCTTCTCCATCAGCAAATCGTTTGACGCCGAATGTTCACAGTGCGTTGATGCCCAAACCCAGCGGATCAACATCGCCGTTTCGATGCACTGCGTGCTTCATATGTCCGGAGGTTTCTACACAACATCCCAAGACCAGCATTTTTGCATTGATCCGGATGTCAACGACAGTAATTACCGGTAATGACCCCGTTATCAATAGTTTGAACAATGCCACCCATGTCAGTACCTGGCTAGATTCACCCCACGATGCCAGCATGGACAGCAGATCCGCCAACTGCGGGATGATTACAACAGTACCACCAGTGATGGCGACCCTCGGCACAAGCAGTTGACGCTGCAACAGTTGGAGCAAGCGATTGAGGAACTGCGTGAACGGAAACAGCAGGAATACGCGGCACGGAACTGCTCACTGTCTCGTAGCCCGATTCCGCGCAAAACCGAGCGTAGTCTCAACATTGCCAGCCGTAGGGATGCACAGGCGTATCAGCACCGGCGCGCTGCTCATGATACATCTTCTTAGTCAAGCTTACCCGCCCCGCTGCCTCCTGGAAGAGTTGCAGTCGTGGAGCCTGCCGCCCCACCCGCTGCAGCAGTGGAGATGACTGGACCCACTGCGCCAGCATTCCCATCCCACCCCGAGGCTATGGAGCAACATGTTGGCGAGAATTTTGTTCCAGAGCCAAGCACACCACCTGCTCACCCTAGGCACATGATACCACTGGGGTCTCGGACTTCCCCAAGAGGCCCCTTTCACCGGTTGCGAATGCAACAAAAGTTCGCAATAGCATCCCTTGGCAAGTCCGCCGAGAGCGAGCCGGACCTTGAGTTGATCACCAACTTCAGTTGAGGTTGATGTCTCCGAGCTGAGAGATCCCCACCACGATCCGCGACTCCACGGCCACGTTGGATTGCACCCAGATACCCTCAAGGGTGTCGCCACTCATGGTGTCGCCAACCTGCTACTCAGCATGTGCTTGGCAGCAGCGAAAGAGCATTCGTAGGTCCTCTACATCTCCACATGCAGACGAGGACGACACCGCAGCGTCGCCATGACAGAAGCTCTCAAGATCTTGCTGCAGGCTATAGGCTCGCTACACGTCCTGGTTGCCCAGGTCCAGACATTACGGTATGCCATGCACATCGGAGCAACTGGTTCACCACATGCTTCTATGATGGTGTAGGTTGTTGGGAAATGCAACCTGCTGTATAGAGGCTCCGCTGAAGCTCAGCACCTCTGCCAAGAAGTTGTAGAGAGATTCTAGACGGATGCTATTCCCGCCCTGGCGGACTGTAACCATCCTTACTTTCAGATCTTTCACAGGTATATGGCTGTCCGTGCTTGTGTGTGCCTTGCACTCCGGCGTTAGAAGCAGCACGCTATATTGCAATAAGGTTTCTGGTGCTGTTCAGGTGAAACAGGACGTGACGTTGGAACACAAGTGTCAAACCCAAGCTGCAATGGTGCAGCCTCTGCGTGCCAATGGTGATGCTGATGTTATGCAGCTTGACTATTGGGATGGAGGTTTCTGTGATTGATAAGCCGACATGCCCTGCTGTTTTCGCACCTGCTCTGTTGCTGCGCACTTTGCATAATCAGAAGCATTTGCGCATCCCGACCTCTGTTTGCAAAGAGCATAACCTCCGATGCCGAGACAAGTCAACACCAATCCGCAGCATCACCTTAGGGTTAAGAGTTTAGGGCATAGAGGTTTAAGGTTCAGCAGTTTAGAGGCTGGGGCTTAGAATTCGGGGTTTAATGTAGGGGCCTTAATAAGTACCTATACTAGGGTTAAGTACCTATACTTGGGTTTCCTTTTCAGGGGATTGGGGTTAAGGCTTATTGGGGTTTAGGGTTGAGGGTTTAGGGGTTAGGGGTTTAGGGGTAGGAGTTCAGGGGCTAGGGGTTTTGGTTTTAGGGCTTTAGGAGTTTAGGGGCTAGAGGTTTAGGGGTTACGTGTTTAGGCTTTCAGAGTTCAGAGTTGAGGTTTTGGGGTTTAGGGCTCCAGCATCTAAACCAGTTCGGAAGGGGAGAAGGTTTCGGTTAGGGCTTGGGGCTTAGGGGGTTTCAGGGTCTAAGATCGTTTGCTTTTCTTGGGTTGGAAAGGCTTTCCTTTTGGGGTTTGACTTTTCGCTATAACTTGACTGCCGCCTAGTGCTGAGATGTTAAGCCTGCTCCCTGGCTACGCTTTCTTTCACGAGCCCCTGTATCCTCAACCCTGAACTGGGGAGGAATCGTGTAGGACGTGCTACAGGGTCTGCCGGGAGATACTGTTGGGGCTCCAACAATAGACCAATGGGAGAGCGTCAAACTGCTTGACATTGTATTTTTGGTCTATGTTACTGAAGGACAGTAATTCCCAATATTTGCCTTAATTTCAGTTAACAGTTTTTCGAACTCCACACCCACTTGTAATGAATAAGGAAGCAAAACAACTCCTTGTTATTAGTCTATTTCGAAAACCTTTAGAACAGGAAAAATCTGCTATAGTCCCCTTAGGAAATATCTTCTATTTTTGTTCATATACAACGCAAGAGAATATTAAAGATGTTGTTTTTTATTATGGTTCTAAGGGGGTAAAGTATCGGTTAAAGGCGCACCCCAGTGCCATTAAGTCCCAGTCGAATTACGAAAGCCCCTGAAGCAGGCATGGAAAAAAGATTTGGGGCCCCTTGTTATTGTAGGAACCTGATTAAGAAACCCTAGGCCTTTATTGGCTTCCTTATATGAACCGTATTATTTTGGGGTCATAGGCCCAGGGTTTCTTCATCAGGTTCCGACATTATACTGTTGAAGTAACCTTTCCCTAAAGCCCTAAAGCCCTAAAAAGGCATGGAGAGAAGAGCTGTTGTAACTACAGTATGATGTTCCGAACTCCATTTTTCTAATTTAGCACCCAAACCCCCAGGCAAGGAAGGAAGACTTAGGGCTTCTTATGATCACTATTGACTATTCCTCAGTATAGGAACCCGGTTAAGAGACCTTGGGTCTTAATTAGGGTTCTTTATACGGATCCCAATATTTTGGAATTATAGAGCCAGGGTTTCTAATCAGGTTCCTGAAATAGAGCCCCAAAGTGGAGTTGCCTCGGCTACTAAGGCCATTAAAGTAGGATCAAACCCGACGCATCTTCAATGTAGACCCTCTAAACCCTACGTACAGTAGCCCTCAACCGTACACTTTTAAAGTAGACTCTAAACCCCAAGCCCTTAAAGTAGAACCTAACCAGAGGCCCCAAGGTAGTTCCTGTTTGAGGTTCCTATATAGAATCCTCTAGGGTAATCCCAAAAAGGATCTACTGTGGTGCCTTAGGGTAACCAGAGGTTTTAAGCGGTAGACCCTATACCTTTAAGGCAGACCCATACCTCTAAAATAGCCCTTAAATCCTGAACCCTAACCTTACAGTAGACCCTATACCTTTAAGGTAGTTCCATTTTGGGGGCCGAAGCCCGAGGCATGGAAAGAAGAGCCTTCAGGGCAGCGAGCGCAAGTGGAGGCCAAAGCAGTCCGAGACGAGGCGGCTTTGGGCTTTGGGATGGGGAAGAGTACTTGGAGGCCCGGGGGACTTAGTAAGTAGGTTATAAGTACGGTTATAAGTACATTGGAGTTACCCTATTATAACCCTACTTATAGCCTACTTACTAAGTCCCCTGGGCCTCCAAGTAGGGTGTAGGAATTTAGGCCTTACGGTTCAAGGAACATGCTTTAGGGTGAAGGCTTCAGACAACAGCGCGATGGCACTAGGTTTATATCTGGTGCAGGGTTTGGTGGTTTCAGGGAAAAGGAGGACAGCAATCGGGATTCAAGGGGGGGTTCGGTATTTTTCATGGGTGCTACAATGCAGAGTTGTCTTAGATCTCAACTGCTGACGGTTTGCAAGTCTGAAAATCCAAACCTTCAAAACCGTGAGCGCTCAGCCAAACTGAGCTTGCAGCTCGGGCATTTTGAAAATTTTGCGGCTGGGAATTCGAACTTCTAGAACCTGAATAATGAAGTACCTAATGATATCGGAAGATTTGGTCTACTTGTTGGGGTCTAGGGACTGAACCATGAATTAGCTCCAGTCAAACGCCACAAGCCTTGAACTACGCCCTAGATGTTAACCCTCTTTGCCATAGCACTGTCCTCGTGCCTCTGTTGACACTACACTCAGCGACAATTGCCTGTGCAGAAAGCAGTATCCGTCACCCCACGGAAGCGGCACTCCGAACGAAGCGGCGGCGCTGCCCTTGCGCTGCCTTGTTCCCTGTCCCCTGCCCTGACAAGAAACATGCGAACATAGCGACGACCAGTCCCTTGATTGGCAAAACTAACTGGACATCGCTAGAAAATAAAGCTTTTCCTCCCTGCGACTTGCCCACAGTCTCGCCTTTGTGCGCTTGCCAGGAATCCACTTCCCCAGGAACAGCCGGAGAAGGAGCATTGATAAAACAATCAGGTATAATTCATGAAGGAGCCCTTCACCTTCAAGCCTAGGCCGTGAGGATGTCTGAAGGGACCAATCCCTCAGCTGCCACCTCTCGTATCCCATTCCTGGGTCCTTGACCAGAAAGCCCCAATGAGCTCGTTGTCGTATGTTGGTGTTTACAGCGGAAAATCGGAAAAAGCGATCAGGTAAGTCGCAGTGCTTGTGTAGTCCCCACTCCTTTCAAGTTTCCAAGGATGTGATGGGCACGAGGTGCAGTTGTTTTCAATCTTTTGGCTCTTCAAGTTCAGACTTACAGGGGTTGGGGTTGAGACATGTCTGTTTGAAACGTAAGGTTTAGGGTTTGGGGTTTTGGGTTTGGGTGCAGAGGGCCCAGCTGACTGCTTGCACGTGCACAGTTCTCGCATATGACACGCTCAAGCTTCGTGGGTCCTTCAAAAGTGTTTTTTCATCGCTGACACTTCAGCTTTTCTTCTCCGGCATTCGGGTAAACTGAGTAAAACTCCATAATGAAAGGGTATCGCAGGTGTTTGGATCCCCACATAAGCCCTACATCATGAGCTCGGGCAGGCGGAGTATCTGAAGCACTAAACCCAAGATTTCTTACATTGGGAGTCTTTCACAAGACGGCACCATGGCAGAACGGTGTAGGGTTTAGGATCTGGGTGTAATGGGGTTCAAGGACTTAGAGTTCCCTTAAACCCTAAACCAAAACCCTAAACCTAAGCCCCTAAACCCTAAAACCCTAAACCCCTAAGCCCCAAACTCTAGAGAGCCAGAGCGTCTGACATTTTCCAGGAGAGGAGCCCAGAGCCAGCCACTGCGCCGCAGGTGGGTTTCGGGTTTACTTAGGGGTACTTAGAAATATTTTTTGCTTTTTTGGTTATTATAATCCCTAAGAAACAGCTAATATTATTTTTTGCTAGGGTTCTAAGTTCAGTATAGTTTAGGACGTCGGACTTAGCCCTTTTCCTTTGGGGCTTGGGTTTTGGAGGGTTTGTGCCTTGGTTTGCTTGCAGGATCAAGGCCCATACGCCTGCAAACGCGAAACCCCTACTTGGAGGATCATGGGGCTTAGTAAGTAAGGTTATAAGTATCCTAATCGGGGTTATACGTATAGTTACCCTAATTATAACTCTAGTTACTAAGTCCCATGATCCTGTAAGTATAAGACCCTTGCACGTCAAACCTCTCAACTTTTTTCACCTGATATCCACCGGGTCCTAATTTAGAAGCATCACAAACAACCAGTCTTTTTTCTTGCCCTCTAAAGTACTGCTCTGGTCAACCTGCTGCTTAAGGCCCCTTATCGCCTATACTCAATCCTGAGGCAACCCCCCGAAGCAACGTTAGAGGAACTCTAGTCGACTTAGTGATGGTCTTATTTTAACCCTTACTTGGAGGGTCGGGGGACTTTGTGAGTATTCATAAGTTGGAGAATCATTAGTATCATGACCCCAACAAGGATCCCTTTGCGGGTACTTTTACAGGCCCATGATCCCCCAAGTAAGTCTCCCACATGTTGACACCAAGCCACAGACTGGACCGCAGCTCCCCTTTCTGACCTCTTTCGGTTTTCGGGTATGCGCTTTAGGGTTTAGGATTCACGGGAAAGATTATTATTGCTAGGGTACCATGTGGGTTACCATGAGGCTGGTGCACTTCAGGTTTGGGGTTCATTGGTTCATGACTTCTTTGAGTTAGGCTCTTGTTGTACAAGGGTACTGGATTAAGGTTTCGCTTGAGACCCGACTTTTAGCCACAAGACTTCGGGCTGGTAAACCCTAAAACATAAAGCCGGCACCCTTGAGTTCAGCAACGTAGAGGATTTCGGGCTCTTGGTGCAACACGAGCAGGTAGTGCAGGCTCCCGAGACGCAGCCGACACAGCCGGCGCAGCCGCCAGCTGCTCGCGAAAGCAGCCCGAGCCCAAAGAGCGTTGAGTACATGACAGGAAGACAGCCAAAACCCAAACCCTGTTGTCTCACCACACCTGTACCCTACAATACACCCTACCCGAAATCTGTACTAATGAACCCTAAACCCTGGGCCATCCCCCGGAAATCCCCAACGATTTCAATGCCAGAAACTGCTCGGAATCATGTCTCCCGACAAGGGGGGGGGGATTCAGAACACCTTTAAACCTGTTCAGAGCGGGATTCCTTAGCATACTTGGCAAGCACTCGTTCCGGCTTCTTGACCACAGCATAGATATTTTCCACGACGGCAGACCCCGAGCGACAGCGCCCGAAAGAAAATCGAGTAACTAGCTAGCTGCCATTGCGATTCCGTGTTCGCTGGTTTCGTGCCCGCTTCTTCTTGGTTGTATAGCCTTTTTTCAAGGTCCATGTATCCCAAAATGCAGGTCTGAGAAAATCGAGACCCTTTGATGCAGTGTCCTGGGACCTGATACATAGCTATTTGGGTAATATACGGGCCTTAATAATCACCTATACTACTTCGGGGGTTCCTTATTACAGTTATGGTATAACGGGCCCCCAAGCCCTATTCTATTTATTAAGGCGCCTATAGTACCTGGAGCCTCGAGGTTGGGCAAAGGAACCTCTGTGAGACGGCGCAGCTCTAGCAAAACCCTACTCTGATGCTTAAGGTCCCCATACTCAAGAACCCTTATAGTGACTCTTATAGACTCTATAAGAGTTACTATAAGGGTTCTTTACACTCAAGAACCCTTATAGTGACTCTTATAGACTCTATATCAGAGTTACTATACGGGTTCTTTACAAGAGCCCGATTCTGACTATCAAAGCGCCTTTCTTAAGCCACTAAGCCTTGGGCTCGAGCCCAAGAGGAGCACCACCTCCACACACAGACGCGAATGCACATGCAGCAATGTGTGTGTGTATGTATGTATGTATGTATGTACGTATGTATGAAGCATGCATGTAAGCACGTGTCTATGTATGCATGCATGCATGTATGTATGTGTGCATGTATGCAACATAGCATAGACGTAGGCATGCATTTGCATATGTATGTTGTTCGTTACTTGTTTATTCAGGTTTCGGTTATTTTTGCAAACCATAGCCGCAAGCAAGCGAGAAGCGAAGAAGAGTCAAAGTGAGGCCTCGAGTTCGGAACGTTGCACCCGAAGCTTGCCGCTGTGCACCTTGCCTCGCGTTGGGGGTTTAGGCTGTATGGGGTTGTGTAGGGTTTAGGGTGTATTGGGATTAGGGTCAAGGGCTTAGGGTGTATAGGGTCGAGGGTTGAGGGCTCATGGTGGTATGAGGTTAGGGTGTTTGGTTCTAGCGGCATTTGGGGCCAGCAAAGTGGGCCATTTCATTACCAATCCTATTTTTTCTCCATAGATACCCCGTAACCGTACTCTAAAATGATGAATTAAGGGCCCTGAACTTAACCTCATAGAATAACCCTTATAGAACCCTGTAGAAGAAGCCTCGAAGGAATCCTATTCTAATGATTAAGGCGGGCGACATTCCAGCACTGTTGGATCAGAGATCTGCGCGATTGCGGATGATTTAAGGTACAGACTTCGTTTCGAGACCCAGAAGTTTAGGAGGGCAGGGAGGGATATCTATCGGGTTTCAGGATTTGACCTGTCGGATCTTTGCATCAGCGTTTCCTCTGGTTCTCAGATTCCTGGTCTTCCTAGGAGTTTGGGTTGTAACGGTTTACGAGTTTTAACTGACGATGATCGGGTTGGGGTTAGAGGTATAGGCGAGGGCCTGGAATCTTGGAAGGGTACACTTTACACAATCGGGGACAGTACGAACTCAGCAACCAAGAACATGCATGGCACGGGAACCAGCAGGCTGGACAACATCAGCACTCGCCCAATCTCTCGGCACCCCTACGACAGCCACAGACTTACCTTTGGTTAGTAGGGAATGGAAGAATGGTAGTAATAGTAGTTCTAATTATACCCCATTCCTCCATTCGCTACTAACCGAAGGTAAGCGGAACAGACGGGCGAGTTCCAACCAACATCAAGCTGCCGCGCAGGTATGCGTCCTTGATCCAGATCAATCAGGGTGTTCATGAGGCCAGCACCTGAAACCAGCTTGAATTGCAGAAGCCCGACCCCGTAAGCCCTTCCCAGCCCCAACGCCACTAAGATAATCAGATACCTTTAAATCATATTATGGACCACTACTACAACTTAAGGAATATTCCTTAATTAAGGGGCTACAAACCCATAAACCCATCATCACCTACGGCATGGAATAGTCGGTTTCTCAGCACACGGAGAGCCCCAGCCGTGAGCCGGGACTGCGGGCATCGAAGCTTCTTGATGCTTTAAACACCGTTGAAAACTTAGATAGCGAACAAGAAAGCTTTGAACTAATGGCCTTATTTATTAGCCTTGTATGTTAGCTATCTTACGAAACTTTCAGCCACTGTCGATCCGACCTGGCCGCAAATGTAAATCAGAACAGGGTTTGGGGTACCATAGGGGCCTACTTGATTACCTATACTAAATATAGTATAATGGGCCTCCAAATCCCTATACTAAATTATCAAGGCCCCTGTGTTACCTGGCCGTGCACTTAACATAAGGAACCCGAAGGAGCTGCAAAATCCAAGGATTCCCCGCTTGGTATTACTTAAGGATCCATGGCGACTTAGTAACTCGGGTTACAAACAAGGTAACCATACTTCTAACTACTTAGAACCCTACTTGGGGGAATCAAGGAAATAGTAGCAAGGGTCATATAGAAGGCAATTTTCGTTATAATTACTTATAACCCCGTATTTAAGACTTAGAGTCTTACTTACTAAGTCCGCCGGACCCTCAACGTAGGCTTCTGGGTGGAAGCGGAGCTCTGGGGACTTGGCAAGTAGGGCGCAGGTTGCTCCGAACCCCAGCAGGCAGAACCCACATACTAAGATTGATGATTCATAAAATCCTGCATTATGGACCCTAAACTATGGAAATAATGGTACATCCCTAGTTATGGGTCATGCAGGATTTAGATCATCAACCCTAGGTCCCATGGTCCGTTGAGTAGGATAGAAGAGGAGCACCGGTTTCTTTGGCTGTGAGGCCCCGATGCAATCTCCCGAACCTTGCCCCACAGCTCAAACCCAAGGCCCAACCCCAAACCGCCGCCCTGAACCCAAATCCCTTGCTGGTTTGGGAAAACCAGGGACCTTGATCTAGAAGCTAAACACCAGCAAAACTGGCTGTAAGGACCCGATTAAGTTCTGAAGCCCTTGTGTAGCCGGAGGTGCGACTGACACGATTCCATTCGAAGGCCACAACGTGGTGCAAAGTTCTGGTGTCAGTGTTTGGGATCGCTACCCAAAGGTCCCTGTGCGGTACTACAGGGGCTTAAAAAATTGCCTATGGGGTCTATACGGGCTACTATAGGGGATCTAGAAGGGTATTATAGGGGCTTCAATAATTGCCTATACCATTTTGTGGGGTGGGTTCTTGATAATAAACAGTATACCGAAACCCTATTCCAACCACTAAGGCCCCGACATTGTGCGGAGGGGGTAGTCTTAACGTTAGGCGGGGGAGTTTGTTGAGGATGCTTTTGGCAAGGGTTCATCAGGGGTCCCCTCGTCTCTGAAATTCAAAGGAACCATGACAGGGATCTGCTGCCTGCTTCCAACCCGTATGTGGAAGTAAGCCTGAGAGCTAACTGCTGGAACACGGAAGGGTCACGGTTAAGGGAGGCTGGAGACAGGTGTTCGGGCTTCAGCCTAAAGTAAACATTGGCTCGTGCTCCTCTGCAGATCATCATCATTATCATCATCACTATCATAGTCAAGACCGTCATGTCATTGTTAACCTTCGCACATCCTCTGCTCTATGATCACGACAGCATCAGCATCTTCTGCCCCCCGTGACCACCATCACCACCCTGACATGCACATTCTTACATGCAGTACCTATTCGCTTGAAGCAGTCGGTGAAGAGTTCCAACCCCCAAAGCATTTGAACGGCATGCTTGGGAGCGAAGTTGCAAGACGCCGAGTCCAGCCCCATCCTTGCCGACCCACATACCTGAGAATGCCCAGGACCCGTTTACAAGCATCCCACACGAATCCTCAAGAGCAAGCTGGCTTCTTCAATCCTCTTCATCCGGGCTGCAAGAGGTCGTCCCCAGCATTCCAGTGCAACAGTACCTGCATCGCATTGCAACCTACTTCCAGTGCAGCCACTTGGGATGCAGAAGGTGTTCTACTTTAGATTCTGATGAGAACTGTGTGGTATAAGGGCCTGAACAATTGGTAATCACATCCCTTATATTCATATCGCCATATACACTGAAGCCCGATTCCAGTTTTCTAACACCCCTACTTGAAGGCCGTTGAATGTGTGCTTTAGGTCTTCTCTTCCGGGCGAGGGCTTCGGATTTTAGGGTTCAGGGATGGAGAGGCCTCTACTTAGGAAGCAACGGGAACAGGCTTTGGTGTGTAGGGGGCCTCTACTTGGGAAGTCAGGGTTTAGGAGCCTCTGCTTCGGAAGTAAGGCTGCGCCGAAACCCCTGAACCCCTAGGCCCCCAAACCCCTAAGCCCCTCAACCCGAAGCCCCTAAACCCTGAACCGCCAAGCAGCTAGACCCTAAGCCAAAAAACACATTGCCCAAGCTTCGCCTCCATGGTCTTACCTTCTATAGTCTCCTGAAGACTAACTTTTTTGTTTTTGCTCATATAAAATGCAGGAGAATATTTAAAATAGTATGTTTGTTATGGTTCTAAGGGGGGGAAAGTTTTGAAGCCTCAGCCTTGAAATGAGAACCTCCGACAAAAGATCAACAGAAGTAGTAATGCATGCTTGTCTTTAGGCTTCCTGAATCTAGTCATGTTATATGAAACCCCCAAACCCTTGTTCTCTAGCCTTTGGTCCTTATTATAGCCGTACTGTACCATACCCCCAAGCCCTACTCTATCTTTTGAGGTCCCGAAATCACACCTAAAACTTGACACCCAAGCCCGAAACTCTACTGATATAGAATTACAGGAATCTTTGTAGCGTCTCTGAAAGCAGCCCTTCAAGGAATGCATGGTAGCAGGATACGCTTGGCTTCGTGTGGGAGTTTCCGAAAATCAGGGGTACCTTATCTTGGGGGTCTTTATAATCGTGATCCTACTACTGTACTACTTAGAGTACTATATTTGGGTCCCTTATCTTTGGAGACTCCCATGTAGCAGGAGCCTTTGGCTTCACTTCTCGACCTCAGAAAGGCCCTACAACAATCCGAGAAAGCTCTGCAAGCCTTAGGGGTGCCAGTATCATCCCAAAGGAACTCCCTCAAGAACCATCGACTCCTACTTCTTGAACTACTATTTGCTTAAGAAACCCCCAAAAAATAGAAATAATAATCCCTATATTACCCCCATAAGGAATATATTTTTTTATTTTTTGGGGGGTTCTTAAGCAAATAGTAGTGAAGGTTCATGGGGGTTATAAGTTCCCTGATATGGGTGATAATTATGGTTACCTTCAGTATCACCCCACTTATAACTACCCATGAACCCCAACTTTACCAAGTCCCCTGACCCTGACCCTAAACCCAAAACCCTAACCCCTTCTAAGTTACCAAGTCCCCTGAGCCTCTGTGCGCCCCGAGGTGAGTCGAGTCACATCTTGGCACTCGTCTACATTGACCGGGTCGCCGCAGCCTTGTGCATCGCAGGGCTTGGGATAGAAGCTCTACACTTTAGGATTTGGGGGCCCACTATACTATAACTGTAATAAGGAACCATCAAAATAGTAGAGGTAATTATTTAGGCCGTACATTAGGTTTTGGGCTTCTAGAATCAGGTCTAGGTGTCTTTGGAGTTTGGAGATTAGTATTACGGTTTCCGGGTCCAACGATAAAATGCAAGGAGCGGTGCTCTAAACCCTGTCTAAACCCACAATTCCGACGACTGCCAAGCAATGGCCAAGGTGAAGAACTACCCGGGCTTTGTGAGTAACTTGACGATCCACAGGCTCTTGGCTGTGGCTTCGGCCGCTTGGCTTAAGAGCCAGGGTTCGGGATTGCTACTTGGATAGTGAACGGGGGAACTTTGAACTTATTGGCCTTATTCATTAGCTCTATCTTAGAAATTTCGAACTTTTTGGGTCCCGGCTGTTGAAGAAAAGAGGCTAAGGGGGTGTTAGGCAGACTAGATGTTTGGGGCTGTGAGCCGTTGGGTTGTTCGGCTTTCGGGGGCTTTCGGATTTTGTTCGCTTTGGGGGGCTACCCATGCGGCTCAAGTACCCTAAGCACACCAAAGTCCCTCAACCCATATGCCATGAGTTCGGGTAGCCTTTGGGTCTAGTACCTGACGTTTTGACCTTACGAAGTAAGCGTGTAATTTCCTTCGCCGGGGTGGGTAAGTCGTGGAGTTGTTGGATCCAACTTAAACCCGAAACCTTAAACCCTAAAACCCAAAACCCTTAAACCGTCGGGGGCTCGGGTCGCCCTACGAGACTCTACTGACGGCCTCAGATGGTGCATCGACAATCGCATCACGGAAAGGGCCGCAAACGACCACCCTCGGTACTCATT
Source organism: Symbiodinium sp. CCMP2592 (assembly GCA_905221615.1). Classification (NCBI taxonomy): domain Eukaryota; class Dinophyceae; order Suessiales; family Symbiodiniaceae; genus Symbiodinium; species Symbiodinium sp. CCMP2592. The sequence continues at coordinate 67,603 of CAJNDT010002157.1, read as the reverse complement.
CCATTGGGTTGGGTCCTGTCTGAATCTAGGATGCCCAGTAGTACCCTTATTTTGTTTTTGTAGTCCTAGGTTCCTTTTCAAGTTACCCAATACCAACAGGGGAGCCCTTTTTGTTCCCAGGTTACTGGGCATCCTAGGAATAGGAGCCTGGCAAGCATACGAACAACTGTGAACAAGTGGCCTTGTCTATTTTGTCCAGACCTCGCCAGAATCGAATCCATTAGACTTTGAGGCCCTGAAGCTTTCAGTGAAGAGCACCTCGCCCCCCAAACCTGCAAGCGCATGTCACCTAGGCTCAAAAACCCTGAAGTGAGCACGTCCGAATCTTGAAATCTAAAAACCGAAAACAGGGGACCCTAATATAGTACCCTAAATCGTAAGATCCTTATTATAAGGACCCCAGAATAAGGTTGAAATCTAAAACCCTGGGACTGCCAGCAACCAAACTTCCAAATCTGGACTGCAACCCTGGTTGCCGAATCGTACAACTTAAGCCTTAACCCCTAAACTTCTTAACCCTGAAGCCTAACCCCTAAGCCCTAAACCCTGAGCCTTGAACCCTAAACCCCATTAAACCCTGAAACCTAAACCCTAAACCCCTAAACCTTAAACCCCCGAGCCGACACCCCAAAGGCTCAAGCCTGAACTCGAGGTCGTAGCTACGAAGTTCCAGGACGACGGCTTTTTCAGCAATGCTGGGCACCTCAGGGTCGTCAGGGCTTGAGGTTTAGGGTTCCGGGTTTAGGGTCTTTAGGGTTTAAGGGTTTAGGGTTCAGGGTTAGGGTCTTTAGGGTTTAAGGGTTTAGGGTTCAGGGTTCAGGATTATTTCAGGTATAGGGTTTAAGGGTTTAGGGTTCAGGGTTCAGGGTTATTTAAGGTATAGGGTTTAAGGGTTTTAGGGTTCTAAGTCTGTTACCAGGGTGTGAGGTCGCTGGTTTCTATGATCGCATCGTGATATCACAGCCAGGCCTGAGGACCTGAGCCCTTAAACCCTGTGAGGCGTCATGCGGACCGAAAAAGAGCCCTCAAAACAGAAAGCAACCAACATTTCCGTTTAAGGTAGGCTCTGCGATTTCAGTGGGTGTCTTTGGGTTTAAGTCTTTGGTGTGATTGCGGTATAGTCAGCCTTTAGAAAGTAATTATGTCTCCCTTGCTACAGCAAGTAGTCCTGATAGCAAATGAAAACCATGCTGTGAACAGCGGAAAGATACAGAGCCGACAGGCTGGACATCAGCTCTTCCCACAGCAGACCAAGTCTCTCTGCTACACCCAACATATTCTCGTGCACACATCCACTCAGCTTCTAACACGTAGAAACCTGGCGAGTGTCAGTATCATTCCTTTAAACCAGTTTCATGTCGTTCTACGACAATCTGCTCCATTCCCTCGTGTTTCCTTGTAAGAAGAGAACACTCTGATCTGAGACTTGATCAGTGAGGCCCACTACGCAAAGGTTTGCGGCATGTCGCTCAAGGAGCTTAACAATTTGGAGGCCGGACAAGTTTATTGAGCCAGAGATCTGAAGCCTAAGCTTTTTCCCAGTTGTGGCCTTCAGGAATTAGGACTTAACTAGAGTTCCGGCGTTTAAAGCCTCCAAATTCGCATCGACACAAAATCCTACGCCACAAGTTTACTTTTTCTTGATCCCCCTCCCGGGGTGCTCAACCCTAAATTGTCGCTGGGGGGTGCGTGGCCGCACACTGGCGCTTAGTATTGGTAGCAGTATTAGTAGCAGTAGTAGCAGTAGCAGTAGTAGTAGAAGTAGCAGCAGTAGTCGTAGTTCGAGCACTAGTACTAGTTACTCGTACTTGTACTAGTTACTAGTACTAGGACTAGTACTAGCACGTACTAGTGCGATCGCGAGCACGAGTACTAGTACAGGCAGGGCAAGATCTGAAGAGCACGAACTCCCCGGGCAGGCTTACTTTGCTACCACGCTTCTTCAGTGGAAGTTAAACGTTTCGGCTGGGACCTCAGATGCCCTGAAAACACTCGTCCACCTCTGCCAAACGCTTGCGCACTGTGGAATAGCAGTGTGGCCTGGAGAGAAATTCGTTGAAAGGCTTCTGGAGAGTCTTGGGGATTGGGGCTAGTCTTTTACCAACCCCGAAGACCTTTATCCGGAAAAGCTTCGATCCGGAGCTCTCGTGAACCTACGTTCGAAGCCTTCACTGCCAAGGGCACAGTCGGAAATCCGATACGCATAATTAGAGGGTTATAAGTACCTTAATTAGGGTTATAGGTAGATATAAATATAGTTACCTTACTTATAACCCTACTTACTAAGTCCCATGATCCTCTAAGTGCGCAGGCTGGCAGGTTGTAAGAGTCACTTCGGGGTGTTGGGGGATGGCCACGACGAGTCCCCAAGTCGTACCTATGTGGGTGGTTGCCAAAATTAGGGCCCTTTTGCGGGTCCTTAATTATAAGGCAGCACCACTATTTAGGGTACCCAAAACGGGACCATAATTTTGACAGCCACCCATATGTAATGATAGCATAGTCTACTACAAACCCATTTTCGAAGTACGACGGTGACTTATGGTACCAAGGCTGCCTTCGTCCGATGCTCGCGGCCCTAAGCCCTTCAAAAGGAACTTGAGACTTTCCAGGGCCTGCGGTGTGGTCACCATACACTTTATAAGGGCTTGAAATATGATGTGTATATGTATATATACATATATATATATATGTATATATGAGCAATAAGACCGCGCCGGGGTTTCGAAGCAGCCGTTTGGGACATCCACCAGGCAAGCAACATGCGGGGGTCAGCGCTGTCATCCTGACACATGGTGTAAACGGATTCAGAGTTGCCTTGTCCTGCTTCCTCAAGTTGCCCTCTAAACCCTAACAACCATGAATCCTTCTGGCAGGTTCAGGACGCGGCGCCTGGTGCTTCAGTAGTCATGGAACCTCGTAAGGAAACCAGTACGCGTGCAGATTCAGAGACTGCTTGGTTTAGGAAGGTTGTGTCAATGTTTGGGCTGCGCATCTATCTGAGGTTTGTTGAGAATATTTGTCTGGGTAGACGTCTGTGGAGAATGTCTTTGCGGCTTTACTTGGAGGATGAGGGGACTTATCAAGTCGGCTAGAAGCACATCAACCGGCGCTAATGGCTTCGCTTTTGAAGGACCGGCTGACGGAGACACCCCGTCAAGCCATGAGCCCCAAACTGCGGAACCCAAATCCCTGGAGCCGCGAAACCCAGAAAACCTCAAACTCTCAATCCTCCTTCCAAGGTTGAGGAGTTTGAGGAGTATTCGGCGATGTTGCGCCAGGTTTCTTAGCCACCCAGCTGAAGACAAGATGAGTGTGGTTGCGCAAGAGTTCTGAAAACTAGGGGTCATAAGGGCGCAATATTTTGCGAATGATTCAGAGTTATATCTCAGACCAGGAGGGGTTTGAGACACGAAAAGTACGTCCTTCTGGCCTTAAGCGTTTCTTGGTGTTTTACGATCTCCCTGAAACTGCAAAACACGCCGAAACCCATGATCATGGAGACAGGCCCTCAGGTCCGCAGACCCCATTAAGATCACTAACGATTTAACTGTTGGGTACTCTGTGGTGCAAGGATACAAACAGATGCTCGGAATAACATAATGATAATTATGATAAGAATAGTGATAACCATAATCATGACCATTATCATAATGGACTGATATGAGTAGGCCGCAGCCGCAGAAATGGGGACATCGCTTATGGCATACAATGTCACAAGACTCAGCAATGGCTGCCGAAACCCTCGCCTGAACCCCAAGCCCTAGCACTCAAATAAACTAAGCCAAAACGCACAAAGCAAACCGAACACCCTAACCCTCCCCCCACCCCACAAAAAAATGTGACCAGAAAAGCAAACTCGCAAAGCAAAACCTACCGCCCGAAAACCGAAGCAACTTCAAACGCATGATGGCCAGGATTCTTCGAAAAAACAACATACATATATACATTTGTATGTGTATATATACATATACATATATATATATATGTACATGCATATATGTACATACATATACAGTTCTTTCGGCAGGGGTTTAGGGTTGGAGTCCTTGGGCATTGACCCGGCCTGGCGCGTCCGCCGAGCAAACGCAAGGGATGCAATGGCCCGTATGGAGGCCCAACACTGATACCGACCCCCCCGGGGCTTAAATGATTACCAATACCCTTCTGAGGGCTCCTTATTCTAATTGTAGTATGATGAGCTCCAAAACCCTATTCATACCGCACTATGCTTACCTTTGGTTAGTAGGGAATGGAGGAATGGGGTTATTTTAGCCGTACTGTATCATACCCCCAAGCCCTATTCTAACTTTTAGGGTCCCGAAATCACACCTACCCAGACCCCGGGAGGATCCAGAAAGTAGATCCCCTAGTTTGGGGCCCTATACTACTAAGGGCACCTTATAGATCCTCCCGGGGTCTGGGACTATGCTACTACAAGATGCTGTACTATGCTAGTCTATAGAATACCAGAGTAAACTCTAAATAAAAAATACTACAATGCACCAATAATATGCGATAATATTTTACAAACTCTTAAGCTCAAAGATGACACCCGAACAGAATCGCTAAGGATGATTCACATACCGCAAATCTACTTGAATACGAGAATCGATTTGTGCGACAGGCCAGAAGACGTTTCACCGTGATGTCCTTTTCTTTGGATGCAAGACAGGATTCTTTTTGCTATGTGGGCCTCGATCTGCGCAAAGCCACGCATTGTGCAGGAACAGGTGTGTGCAAGCATGCCATAGGGCTTAAACAATTACCAACACTATTTCAGGGAGGGTTCCTTACTATAGTCATAGTGTAGTGTACCCCAAAACCCCTACTCTAATTATTAAGGCCCCTATATTATAGCACCCTTATGGATCGCTTATAGTACCCCCTTATCGACCCCTTTAAAGGGAAGGCTGTTCCAATCATTCAGGCGCCCATAGTATCCAGTGCTGGCCACAGGCCTCCGTGTTGAGTATCTCCCAGCCATAGGCAATCGTGCCTCTGCGATCATCTAAGGTTTTATTCCTTTTCCCCATTATATCAATTATATCATTATAGTTATTTCTATGTCTGCAAAATGACGTTAATGTATATATCCCATTATCAAGAAATAAACCAGCATGCACATTGTAGTCAGCTATCAGGTTTAGAGCTTCTGGTCATAACTCAAGTTTTAGTCATTGGGTTCTTAGTGTTTTCCAGTTGGTTTTAAGCGTTTTGATGTCAATGGCTGCTTCGCAAGTGCCCGGACACGATGCGTGTAGGTGTCATCCCTACAACATCCTACGTCATGACCCTGTAATCCTAAACTCCTCAGCTCAAACCTGTAGCAAACCTTAGGGGTACTTGGAAATAATGCTTAATTTTTGGTCATTATAATCCCTAAGAAACAGCTGAAGTTTCTAATTGTTGCTAGGGTTCTAAGTTCAGTATAGAAACCATGATGTCTCGGGTGGGTGGGCCCGGGCTTTAGAGTCTCTTTTACTTGCAGGAACCTTGGTTCCTCCAAGTACTTGGTTCGTAAGTAAGCTTAGGCTTATAAGTACCGTAACTGGGGTTATAAGCAGTTTTCACTATAGTTGCCCTGTTTATAGCCCCAGTTACTAAGTCCCCTGATCCCCCAAGTAGGGTTTAGGGCTCAGCCACCAAGGATGCTGTACATACAATTCGGCGAACGCGTGGCCGCAGATTGGACCTCTGCGGTGGTGCCGGCCCTCAGTCTGGGTTTTGGGTTTGGGGCTTTGGGTATTGGGTCCTGGCCAGTACCCCTTTGCCCTTCCTAGTAGTAGAGTAGGTAACCTTTAACCTTTTTGGCTCAGGCGTACCCTTAAGGGGCTCCTTTAAGGGATCTAACAGGGGGTTCGATAAGGGGCTCTCTGTAGTAGGGTAGGTAACCTTTAACCTTTTTTGGGTAGTATAATCCCTATATAATCCCTGTAGGACCAAACAGGTTCACCTTTCGTTCCAAATGATACCCGACAAGTAGGCCTTCTATTGTAGGGCCCCATGATTAAAACCGAAGAGTAGGAAAAGGGCCAACTTAGTCCAAAGGGGCTACTTGGGCGTTAAGGGCTCGGGGCTTTGGCGATGAGGCGTTCGGGGATGGAAGGGTTTCCTTGTGTTTCCTGGAACAGGCTTTGGGGCAGAGATTGTGTTTGCGTCTCGAAATGAGAATCCCAGTGAAGTGACACCAAACCGAGCCGAGGGGTGTCATCATCATTCGACGAATGCCAGACCACAGCCTAAGCCCAGAGCCAGAAGCCCGCAATTCCGAAATCGATGTATCCCGAATGAGCACAGGGGACCTGAAGACCGGTCCAGGTTCTTTGAACCTTGACGTAATGCCAGGACGGCGTTCTGTTTAAAGATCCCGGAGCTTATCAAGAAGGGTTAGAAGCAAGGTAACAATTTTTAGAACGGCTTTTAGTTCAGCTCAATCTGATGGGCCTCCAACCTTATGTACCCTTGATCCCTTTACGTATATGCCACCACTCCGAGGATGACACACAGGTTGATGAGAAGGGCGCCGCATCATCGAGATGGCCTAGTGGACAGCCGACTTAAGGGTTCGATAATGAAATATTTAGTATGATGGGGTTCCCTGCCAAGGGTTCCCTTTGAGGGTGTTGGGTTTAAGTTCAAAGTTTTGGATGTACCAGGTATACCAGGACCCCCCAAAGGCCCTTTAGAAGAGCCCTTATGGTTCTTAATAGTGGGTATATGGGGTGTATTAGAGGGTAGTTAGGGGGGGTCTATGTAGGGCTTAGGCTGTAGGATGCACCAATAACCTCTGACCCCCAGAACATCACCCTGAAAATCCGAAGCCCGAACACCGAAGCCCTAAATCCATCCTTCCAAGTCCTACACTTTAGGGTTCTTAGGGTTCCTTTAAAGCCATCCTAGGGTTGTAGGATGTTTTATTATGGTTCTAAGGGCTGTATAGTTAAAGCGATCCTAGGGGTTCCTCAAGGGAATCTACGGGGTTCTACCTTCTAAGTCCCATGTTCCTTTGCGTCGTCGCTTCTTGGAACGAGTCGACTGTCCCGGGCTCTCTCTGACGTGCTACCGGGTTGGCTTTCCAAGGCCTTAACACCGTAATATAGGGACCTGAAAAATTAGAACAGGGTTTTGGGGTATATTGTTATACTATGACTATAAGGAACCCCCAAAATAGTATTGGTAATTGTTTCGGCACACCATATTACTGGCCTGTTGCGTGTCCTGATTATGGTACTTACTCAGAAAGGCATGTTGTTTGGGCTACAGGTGGGAGTTTCCGAAAACAGGGGACCCTGATATAGTACCTTAAATAGTAGGATCCCTATTATAAGGACCCCCAATGTACCCCCTAATTTTCGGAAACTCTAAACCTAAACCCTTTAAAGAACCCATATAAATCCCTTTAAGGAACCCATATGGATCCCCTTATAAATGTACCCCTAATATCGGAAACTCCCAGGTGAACCCTGAAGCTTCCACTTCTACGCCCTCAAGCCGACACTAGCTTCGGGGCTTAGGGAAATGGCAGTTTCCCGAAAATTAGGGGTACCTTACTTTGGGGTCCTTATAATAAGGATCCTACTATTTAGGGTACTATATTAGCGTCCCCCTATTTTCGGAAACTCCCAAATCCTACGCGTCTGGAGCAACGAAGCAGAGCTCTGGTGTGTAGGCACTAAACCCTATCATCCTTCAAAGCCCTAAACTCCAAAGCCGTACACCCTAAAACGCTAAACCCTACCTGTAGCCGAAAAGCCCTACCTAATAAAGAAGCCTAAAAACCCCTAATCCCCAACCACACCCAGACAACCACCCAATTTCCAGAGCTAAAATCCTCAAAACCTTCCTGGTGGATCCAGCTATCGGACCGATCCGGTGCCCGTTCTCCTCGGCATTAAGCAATGAGGGCTCATACTGTCCCTCATAGACCCAGAGACTCCGCTGTGAGAGTTCCAGTTCTAGCACGTGAAATAGTGGTAATAGTACTAGTAACGGTAGCAAGCTGATAACCGGGATAGTAGAACAAGCGATCCTCTTCTACGCGATAGCTTGGAGTTTCTGGGGAATTTGGAGCGGGTCTGCCGGCTCGCTTGCAGTCATTTTGCCTCTAGGGTGCTCTCCTACACGCCGGGACCCAACAGGTACTTGGCCTGCCCCGAGAAGCTTAATATAGGGAGCCTTCTTGTAGTTTTAGTACAATATGCCGCAAAGCCGTATTCTAATTTTTAAGGCCCCAAGAAGCTTATCCAAAAGCCCAGGAAGTTTTGTCCCTGGGTCGCGGACGCTTTTGTCGCAATAATAAACACGGCTCCGGATATTTAGCTATGAGAGAAGTGACGCTACTGATCAAGAAGCATGGTCTAGGAAGACATAGTGATATGATGACAGTATTCTTATCTACTGGAGAGGTTGCGGTATAAACGCGGCTGGCGGGGGCCGCAAAGGCTAGGCAAAAGAGGAACCAAGAAGTACATGGTAGTTTATGGTTGTATGGAATTGTACGAGCATTTTGTTTTACTCTCCAGTATACTGAGCTTTTACGATGTTCCCAAGGAGTATGCCGTGTTCGTGTCTTGTTTCGGGGCACTCCTTTAACTGAACAATAGGAGAACGAAGATTTGTTGTTGAAAGGGCCTATTTAGGGGCGATGTACTGTCTCCAAAAAATGAACTCCAAAGCCATGAAGAGATTCTCAAGCCTAGAGGTGCTATTTCGGAACCATATACAGCTGTACTTTTGATTATTGCACCCCTAAATCCAAGTCTTCTGATCATAGTTCAGACAAAAAAGCCCTAACTCTTTACCTGCTTTAGATTTCAGGCTTGCAAATCATTATCACCAGCAGCTCTTGTGTTGCGCAACCTAGGGTGGTTTGGGTCACCGGCTGCGGACGTGCTACCGTACACCTCAGAGAGCCAACATTCCTTCAATTCAGGAGCTACAGTGTATAGCACCCGAGACTGTAGACAGACTTAGTGCCTTGTGCGTTTAGGTTTGGGGTATCATATCCTAGGGTTTAGACACATGCATATACAGAATTGAGGGTTTAGGTACGTTTGTACACATACACCTATAAATATATGAGCAAAAGAACATGTATATAGTATATAAATATAAATGAAAAAAAAAAAATATATATATATATATATATATATATTTGTTCTCATAAGGTCATGCACGCATCAGGCGATGCTTTAATTGATGGCCCTCGGCCTTGGGGCAGGGCTGCAAGCGGGTGCTACTAGGTGTGAAGATTGCTGGGTTGATTGTACGGTTGATGATATATATCCTGCATTACCCATAATAGATCTTAGGGTTCCATTAAACGGATCTATAAGGGTACCTTTAAGGGGTTCCTTTAAGGGATCTATAGGGTTTTAGGGTTTAGGGTTGATGATATAAATCCTGCATTACCCACAATCAGGACTATACCATAATTCCCATAGTTTAGGGTCCTTAAGGTAATGCAGGATTTATATCATCAACCGTATTGCTGGGCCTCGGATGCAAGAACTTTCCGGTTTTGGGGTTTTGGATGGCGGGGTTTTGGGGTTTGGGGCCTCCTACAGGGGCCTAAATGATTATCTACATTATTTTGTGGGGCTCCTTAGTATGGTTATAGTATACTGGGCCCCAGGACCCCATTCTAATTATTAAGGCCCCCTGTATTGGGGTTTTTAGGCTTAGGTTTTGGGTTTAGGGTATCGGGGGTTTGGGTTTCACGGATTGATTTCGGAGGTTTCGGATTCTTGCGGGCTGAGACTGTAATCCTGAAGGTTTCTGGTTGGGTCTCGTACAACCAGGTTGTTTCATTAAGGGTCAGAGCATTCAGGGAATGGAGTTTAGGGTCGAGGGTTCAAGCAGGGATAGGGCTTGGGACTCTCATAACACTAGGACCCAGAGTAGGCCCTTATTCCCTTTTTTAGGGTTTAGGTTCCCTTACAATCCCCATTTAACCCTAAAAGGGCACCCTTTTTATTCCTAGGCTACTCTTAGGTCTAGAACAAGGATCGGACAGGCTTAGGCGAAGACGGTTATCGGAATCACAGGCTGAGGGTTCAAAGTTGGATTTTTGTTCGATTCACGAACTCATGCGACACTTTTCGTTCAGGAGTCTTCGCCGCAAATGAGGTACTGGATATACTCAAGTTACGGTGAGTGTAGCAAAGGTCCTTAGCCAACGGTGAGTATGTATTTGAGTTCTTCCTTCGAGGATCTTGGCAATAACAGCCCTATACCAGAGCCCGGTGCGCCCCATCTTACTAGCCCTTGTAGTAGATCTTATAGACCCCTTAAAATAGGAGCCCTTTGAAGGAAGCCTATTCTAATCACGAAGGCCCCTAGATTCTAGAACTCTATCATAGATCCCTTATGGTAGCCCTTATACGCCCCTTTTAAAGTAACCCTATTCTAGAAGTACATTACGTCTCAATCCTTCTTCAAGTTTTGCAGGGACTGCGGCTTGGCAAAGTGCATCGAAGTTCGTAAAGGCCTGTAAGATGACAGGGTTCCTTACAAGGGATCCCTAAAGGATTCCTTGAAGGGATTTAGGGGTTTAAGGATGTAGGGGTTTAGGGCTTAGGATACCCTGCATAGAGTTTCAGGAAGATCTCTGATCGGTGAGTCTGAGGTTCACAGTCTGGACGAATACAGGGGTGTGATAAATTCGTGCTGCTATCCCTCAGGGCTCCAATAGTGCGTCGGGGCTCCCATACATATTTTTTGGGGGTTGTAGTATAGAAACCTCAACATCCGAGTCTACTTACTTCAGGCGTCTGTCCTAGTGCAGCTTGGATTGTAGCCTCTGTACATTCCTGATTCACTGGACATGTATGGCTCACTGGGTGCTCTGTCATTTGATGTGCCGGCAAGATAAGAAGAGCAAGCCGTCCAGGGAACGTTGTCCCTCGTTCCCTAAACCCGCCTTCCGACATCCTAAACCCCCGACATTCTTGACTGCAAACCTAGACCACTAAAACCTAATGCCAAGCCCTCGACCCTCCCTGGGATAGGAGGGTATCGATTGTCAAGAAACTCTAATGCCTTAAATAAGTACCAATACTATTGTGGGGTCCTTTATTGTGACTATAGTCTTATATATATATATATATATACATACATATATGTATATATATATATATATATATGTGTATATATATATATATATACATATACATATATATATATATCCCTCAAGATAATATTCTAATTATTAAGGCCCCTTTGTTACGTACAGAATCTCCTGGCCTCCGCGGTGTTCCTCGAATCCTGAGCCCAGAAACCTTGCTAAGTAGTATAGAAGAGTTGTTGCCAATACCCTAGAGCTCCAAGGACTCATATATGAAGGCTTTTGGGCCCAAAGGCCATTCTACATAAGGCTTCTGGGCTCTTCTGATGCCCAGGGAGAGTACAAACAGAAATCTCGAAACCCACTGGCTGCCGTGAGACCTGCAGCCCTAAATTCCAAGGCCTAAAGCCCTACCCTGAAGCCTACCTAAACCCCAAACCCGATATCCTAAGCCTTGAAGCGTAAGCCTAAAACCTCAACCCCACAGTCGAGCCCGCGGATTGCTCGAGGATAGGGTGTGCTGAGGATGGCGTCGCAAGGATGTTCCTGATGAACTCTTAGAGGGCGTACCAGGGCTTTAAGGTTTTAGAAGGGGTGTTATAAGGGCTTTGAGGAGTTGTTTGAGGGCTTCGGGTTTATTGTATAGGGCGATGTTCCTCATGAATTTAGGGGTGTTTAGAAGGGCTTTTGAATCCTTTCTAAGGGTTTAGGGCTTACGAATGTAGGCTGTTTGAAGCGGGCTTTCTGACGCTTTCGAAGGGGTGTGACGGAGGTTAGATTGAGGGCTTACCCAAACCCCCGGGAGGATCTAAAAAGTAGATCCCCTAATTTGGGACCGTAGCTACTAAAGGGAACTTTATAGGAACCCCCTTAAGTGATCTACTTCTTGGATCTTCCCGTGGTTCTGGGTACGGATGAAGTAGCTGAGGGGCGATCTTGCGCTGCGAAGTTTCCGACGGTGATTCCCTAGTAGCAGAGTAGGTAACCAGAGACCCCAATACCCCTAAATTGAGGAATATACCTTAAGTTATAGGGGCCTTGATATTATGGTTTACGGTATATTCCTTAGTTCAAGGGTATTGGGATCTCTGGGTAACCTTTAACTGTTTGGACTGTTGGAGGTATGCCACAGCTAACACTTTGTAAAATTCCAGACGGTTTAGCGCAAGTTCCCCTCGGATACTGACCAAATACACAACTTTTCTGTGGGCCAGGGCATTCATCAAACAGGACAAGTCGCAGACAGATTCGCGCTTTTCGGGGTTTCGGACTCGCCCAGACTTGTCAAGTACCTTTTCAATGGAGCCTTCCTTTACGGCATCTAGTTTGGGCTACTTGGGGAAAGTATACCCTGAACCCTAAACCCTAAACCCGAGGATGTAGGGGTTGGGAGTTTAGGAGTGTAGCCTTACCGAGACAAAGCCCACGGTGTGAACCCAGAGAGAGCACCGTGGGCACTTCTTCATTCCGCACTACGCCTGAAATCCTAAACCCTAAACCCCAGCGATCTTCTTGTGAGCCCTGAAAACTTATGGACGAAGGAAGGCACTGAGGGCCTGGTGTCCTGCTTTCAGGGTTTCCTTCGATGGTTACACGGGTTCGTAGGGCGCTAGGGTTGAATTGAAGGATCATCGGACGCAGTAAGTATGTTACAGTTGGACCCTTTGTGGGAGTCGTTAATTTACCGTTGCTCATTACTACTTACGAAGCCTACAGAGCCTCTAAGCAAAGATGTTCCGTGGCAGAGGATCTGCATTCCGCAGCCCGGCCCTGTGTCCTAAGCCCTACTGAAACTCCAGAACTTAAACTTCAGACTGAGAGGAGATTCGCAGCATCGGGTTCTCCAGCCCGAACCTTTCAAAACTTAGACCGTTAGTTGTACATACTCTTGGACTTAATAAAAAGAATATGGCTTTTGGGCCTTCATACGTAGAATATGACTTCGGGGTAGCTTACATTATCATGATGTTCGCTTGGAATGTCCATGCCGCGGAGTACATGGTCTGTTCTTCGGCGGGGGCCCCTTGATGACTTTGAGGGTGGACCTTGAATCCAATTCAACCCAGAAGAACAACTGCTTCAGGCGAAACATGTTGCTGGCGTTGTTGCTTAGCGCTTCTTATGACTATACTATACACCTAGAACCCTTGCTCTAGTCTTAAAGATGGGTCCCTTTGTGGGTTTTGCATTGTCTGCAACTTGTCTACGGGCCAAGTACCTGCCATACAGGTCTAAACCCCAAAGCCAGACCCATAAGTTGCTCACTCGGACTTTGTATTATAACTGGAATCCTGGATGTCGTGGTTATGATTATGGCTATTATGGTAGTAATTCGTCGTCGTTGCCCTGGTAGTAGAAGTAGTCGTAGTCGCAAAGACGCACTAGTGCTAGTACTAGCGGTAGTAGCAGTAGTAGTAGTAGTAGTAGTAGTAGTAGTAGTAGTAGTAGCAGTAGTAGTAGTAGTAGTAGTAGTACTAGTGGTAGTCGTCGTCGTCGTCGTCGATTTGGTCGCAGCAGTGGTCGTGAAGCTGGTGCTGGTGCTGGTGCTGGTGCTGCTGGCAGAAGCAGCAGCACCCATCATTATTGTGGTTATTCTGGGATTGTTGCAATTATGATTAAGATGGTTGCTGGTCCTCATCGGCGTGGGTTTGCTAAATCGTTCTTGCCAGCAGATGATATAGGGGGCCCAAATAGTTCCAAATACTGTTTTGGGGGCTCCTTACCATAATTATGTTGTAATTGGCCCCAAAACACAATTCTAATTATTAAGACGGCCCCCTGTAGTAATTAAGGATTCTTCTCAACCTAAGCCCTTGTCAGATCCTGGGGCACCCCGCTTGGCGCCAACAGTTCTGCCAAACACGTTGCCGGCGCATCAGTCGACTTGAGTTAGCTCTGAAGGTCATATAGGGGCCGGAATCTTTCCCAATACTATTTATTCTAGAAGCTTCCCCAAAACCTTATGTGAAGGCCCCTATATGAGGGTTCGGTCAAACAAGGCCTAGGGGCTTTGGCCCTATCGGTGATCCTAACCCTAACCCTCCTTCGAGCAAATGTGCTTCTGATCCGAGCATGTTCCAGAAGGATTCTGCTGGAAGCCAAAATGTGCTGGGGTTTACCCAAACCCCCGCAAGGATCCAAAAAGTAGATCCATTAATGTGAGTTCCTAAAAAGTACCCTTAGTAGTATATAGGGCCAAATTAGGGGGTCTACTTTCTAGATCCTCCCGGGGGTCTAGGTAGAGCTTGGGAGGGAGAAGGAGTTTGCCGCTCGATCCCGAAAAAAAACCCTTTTACCCTTTGATTTTGCGTTTTTGGGGAGGCTCCTGTTAAAGCTGAGCAACAGGGAGAAGATATGGCATTGCTGTGACCGCACGCGTTTTATGGTGAGGGAGGGATCCCAACTGAGAGCGTCCGGGTTTCGGTGTGCTTGAGAGTTCAGTACAGCAGAAGTAGTGACATTATCCCTGTATAGCCCCTAGTCTAGGTATCGTATATTATACCCCCCAAGCCCTACATACATACGCTAATGACCTAACGGCGAAGGCGCCTACACAAGGCTCACATGCACTCTTTTTTGGCTTCCGACCATTCCGATTTGAGCATGTTCCGAAGAGTGAGGTGGTAAAGGCTTGCATAGGTCTGCCCCTTGGGCCCCTGAAATCCCCCTGTACTCGGTGTTTCGACTCGGTGGGTGCTGCGTTTAGGGTATAGGGTTTTGGGAGTTTAGAGGGTCTAGGGTCCAAGCCTAGAACTATTGTAATTGAGCGACTACTTAGAGGTTCATGGGTACTCGGTAGCTAGGTAACTATACTTATAATTGGTTATATCCCCAGTTAAGGCGCCTATAACTGTACTTGCTAAGTCCCATGAACCTCCAAGTATCACAAGTTTTCTGACCACAACTGCAAAAGTTGTCATCGTTTGTCTAACTTGCGACCCGCTTGTTCTCAATCCTGTTTGCCAAGTCCCCATCATCAATCACGAAGGGTTCAAGCTGTCAGGGTTTTCTTGGGATGATCGCAGGCTCCGTTTAGGGTTGTCTCTGTAGCTGCATGTTTCTCTTTAGAAGGTTCTGTATTGCTTCGGCGGCATAGGCCGCCCCGGTATCCGGGCAAACAAGTTGCAGCCTTTATCCTCCGGTTGATGATAAAAATCCTGCATGACCCATAATAAGGAATATACCATAATTCCCATAGTTTAGGGTCCTTAAGGTAATGCAGGATTTCTATCATCCACCGTCTGACCAGCTCTCGCTCTCTGCTACTGAGCAGGCTTTTGCATCTGTCACATATGTTGGAGCAAAGTAGGCGCAGGGGTGCGTGCGGCTTGTGGCGTTGCTGATGTTGAAGGTAACTATAGAAACCTAAAAAACACGCGGCATCAAACTTGAACTATGGGAGCCGAAAGAGGTTGCGGTTCAAAGGGGCTGGCTCGTATAGCCTACAAGCCTTGCATATTCAAAGTCTGCAGTGCCGTCGAAGGCTCTGCGGAGTGGCTCTTAGAAAACCTCCGAACGATTGCACACATCTTGCTGTGTACGCTTCTCATACAGCCTCGATATTGAAGCCGTGCAGAAACCCATCCTATTGAAGTTTGTATCGGATTCTGGGATGTCTCGCACCATGCAGCTCGTTAGAAGTCCAGTCTATTAGTCTTTGCATGAGGCCTCCATCAACAGGCGCCTACAGCCGCAGACAGGGTGCCAGCATGGTGGTCAGGGCACGTACAGGATCATTAAACCTGCCTGAGTATATTACAGTACGAAGTCGGAGTAATGGTACCCTCCTGGAGTCAGCCACAAGTGTAACCCTACTTGCGTAACCTACTTCTAAGTCTCCTGAGCCACTAGGTACAGTCTGCGCTCCCCTCTAAGTACACTGGCGTACGGCATGGTCGATGATGGCAGAATGACAGGCTTATCACTGACAACTAAAACACTAAACAAGATGCATTCTGAGCTCTGCTTGTAGACTGTGTACGGCTTCGCCATACCGAAAGAGTCGCAGGGACACCTGTGCGCCACGCATGTCTCGCCAATCTGAGGGTGCAGGCAAATTAGACTTGTGCGTGCCTCGGGTGGCGTTTGATTAGGCAGATCCCGAGGAGACCCAATCAAGACCAAAGATAAGAGGAGACCCAATCAAGACCAAACCCATAAGAATCCGAAACTCAACAGCCTCGCCAACAAAGCTTAAACTGTATGTCCTAAAACTTTAAGCCGTTAGGAACCCAAAAAAAAAAACTAAAAAGTGCACATGGGTTTAGCTGCTTGTTAGGTTATATTAGTTATCCATTCATAACATGGTTACTGACTGTAAGACTTCTGAAATCATGGGCCTAGGAAATACCAAGCAAGAGGTTCCTGGTTGAGGTATCTCCTCGGGTTTTTCCTACACAAAAGAAGCTGAACGTCTCCTTGGCTCGTTGCGCCTTCGTTGATGAAGCACACCTGTAATCTGCTTTTCCTACGAGCCAGGGTTTGGAGGACCAGTTCCCCCCAGCACCTGCCTAATCTCCTTTCGGCGCTGCGCATGGTGGCTTTCATCTCGAACATCACGAGCCTTGTCGAGTAAAGTAATGCAAAAAACACCGCCCTGCCCCTGAGTGTCCGAAGCCTAAACCCTTGAGTGTCCAAGGCTCTGGAAAAGTTTTCCATTTCGGACCCGGGTGTTTTTCTCATGGGTGGTAAACTATGGACACGTCCGAAGGTGCGTTCAGGATGAGGCCGAGTCATGCTCTTCAGGAAGCTTTCTGGCTTCTGGTTAAAACCCCTAAAACTCCGAGCTTAAACCAAACTCACAGGGCTTCAAAATCAAACAGTCCCAACTTGCCGCCCCCCTTCTCTGGAACTTCGGCATCGCATTCTGATCTCGAACCCTGAGCCGTAGACTAAGCCATCAGTCGAAAGGGGCGTAAGTCAGCAAAAGCCCGAAGCCGTCAAACCGAAGACTTGCGACGTCAACCTACCATTTTCTGTGGCCCTATCCCCTAAACATATGCCCTACACCCTAAACTCTTGAATCCGGATTCGAGATGCCGGCCAAAATCTCCTCTTGGCTGCGGCTCTGGCCGGCAGTAGGATTCGCCCACGGGATCCCGAGTTTAGGGTTTAGGGTGCTGGGTCCTGCTTCGCTCTAGTGTAAGGGGCCTTTCTTCTACTTGTAACAGACTTTGGGGGGTGGAGGCATATTCAGGAGGAACAGCATAAGCATCATGGTTGTTTTCGTGGTTCGGATCCTGCTTCGCTTGAGTGCCCTAGCTCATCTTTAGGGCGTAGGGATCAGGATTCAGGCTTAAGGCTTGAATTTTTCGGGTCTTGGGCTTAGGATTCTGCTCACGACACCAAAATCCGTAGTGGCCTACCCTCAAGGCTTGCGGTTCTGTTGTTGTCTCAAGCTTGCACTCGACACGGCCCTGTGCCCATCACAAAGTCTATTACGCACTCAGAGTTTAGCATTGTAGAGTTTCTGAGAAGTAGAAAAGTTAAAAACTTGAGCTTTCTGGTGTATAAACCCTACATTAGGGTTAGCCTTGTGGGATTCTAAGATAGTCCGAAAATGTAACCTTTAGGTCCGCTCAGATACTGACAAGTAAGGTTCACGATGTAGAAATCAGATCATTCGTTTGCGGGTGTTTTTTGGGACACTACCGAGGTTGTTTCGGGCTTCGAGTGTAGGCTGTTGGGACCTTGGGTTGCGAAACCAGGTTTCCGACATTAGGGGGATTAGGGTTTAGGGTTTACGATACCAAGGGATTGGGATTGAGCTTCTCGGATCAGGATCCGGGTTGAACCCTGCTTGCGGGAGGAAGGTAGGTGCCTGACGGTTTCAGTTGAGCCACACAAAAACCGCGCCCTCAGCACCAAATGCGATGCGACGAGGTAACCGTTAATCTCAAAAACCTAACCCTCAAGCCTTGAGGTGGGGGAAGCTGTTTGCTGTGGCTCTTATTCTGTTCTTGGTTGCCCTCTCTTAAGACAGGGCAGCGTTGTGAATGCGAATCATTACCCAGCTCTGGTCCGGGTCGAGATTTACTCAGAGTGGGGCCTAGGGTTTAGGGTTTCAAATCCAGCTTCAGGGGTTTTGGAGCTACGGCCTAGAGCATTTAGGATTTTAGCTTTGCTGGGCTTTGCTTGTTTAGCTTAGAGCAGAAAAACACGCATGGAGCCCTGAAATAGGCTAGTTTATGCCCCAATCCGCAAACCCCCACCCTCACACCTAAAGCCGCCCAAAATCCAGAATGCCCATATGAAGCGTAGAGGCCCTCAAACCCTAAGCCGAAACCCCCCCTTCCCTTACCCCCGCACACACCAAACCCCCAATACCTCCTTTAAGCTGTGGTCCGAAGCCATGGGGCTTCTTGGAGGATCATGGGACTTAGTAAGTAAGGTTATAAGTACCCTAATTGGGGTTATAAGTATAGTTACCCTAATTATAACTGTAGTTACTAAGTCCCATGATCCTTTAAGTTGTCTTAAGCTCTTTACTTGGAACGTCGGGGTACTTGGAAAGTCGGGAGACGTGTTAAGTAGCTATTTCATGAAATTCTACGTATCATAACGCCAATTAATTAAGATCCCTTTTGGGTTTTGATACTTCTGCTTTTTAACCTACAGTAGAAGCCAGACAGTTAGAATATCATTATCGTAACCCCTTTCAGATAAATTATAGGGGATCCTACCATTAATCCACATTCCAACTTTCTGGAGTTCCCTTTACTTCATCAGTACACCGACCCTCGAAGTATGGGGCTTCAGAACCGGTAGAGTTTAGACTTGCAATATAGGGGCCTTAATAACTAGAAAGGGGTTCCCTTAAAGGGTGTCCTCAAATGGGTTATATGTAAGGGTTTAGTATAGGGGGGCCGTAGAAAGTAGAACAGGATTCTGGGGCACATTAGAGTATCATTCTCTGAGCGAGCCCCATAGAATGATGTTGGGAATAACCAGGCTTCTATAACATTGTCGTGAAATAAAGTGGGATAAGGCTGATTCGTGCTGGGATTCCGTAGACCTTACCTTGAAGGCATGAGAATAGTCATGTCGCAAGCTTCTGGCTTCTACGGGAGTGAGTAGGGTGAGGGTTCCTTTCAGGGCTCCCATATGAGCTTTTAGCGACCTTAACGGTTCAGGGTTAAGGGCGATCTATTCATGAGTACATGTCAAGTACGTTAAAGTGAACGTGCGGCCTCGTACGAATCATCAAAAATTTTGCCAGGGTTTGCCAACGAGTGTTAATGTAGAGGCCTAACACTTGCAAATACTAATTTGGTGTTCCTTGTTTTTAATTAGCCTGTAAAATACCAGAAAAGCCTTACTCTACTTATTAAGGCACCCGTACTAGACCCTTGAAGTACCCCCCCCTTCTAAGGCACCCTTTAAAAGAACGCCTGTTCGAATTAGTAAGGCCCCTTTAGTGCTTACAACCGAAAAACTCCCAAGTGTGAGGCAGGCCGATGGTTGGGTTGGATTGGAGCTTGTAAGCCTGTACTATAGGGCCGGAATAAGTAGAATAGGGTCTTGGGCACAGTATACTATAATTATAATAAGGAATCCCAAAAAAAGTATAAGTAATTGTTAAGGCCCCTACAGTACTTAGAGGGTCATGGGATGTAGAAGGTCAGGTTATAAGTACCCCAGTGGGGTTACAAGTAATTGTAAGTATAGCTACCCTGATCCTTCAAGTAGGGTTTAGGGTTTAAGGGCGTTGCGTTTAGGCTTGGGTTTAGGATGTTGATGTTGGGTTTAAGGCTTTAGCTTCAGGGTTCAAGGTTTACGGTTTTGGCTTCAGGGTGTTTTGATTTTGGGGTTTTAAGTTGAGGAGGCTCGGCAGAGTTGGTGACGAGAAGCTGTCTCTTGCAACACTATGCGGTGCAGCGAATTCTCATTGTCATGCTATGTGCAAGGATGACACTGTGAGATGAGCTCGAATACAAAAACTGGAGCCTCCGTCGTGAGGCCCGAAGGCCACACCCTCAACTCCTGAAACCCGGAACACTGAACTATAGTCTTCTTAGGAACTATTTTTGCTCATGTAAAACCCAAGAGAATATTTTTAATACGATTTTCATTATGGTTCTAAAGGGTGGTATAGTGAAACCTGATACACTTCTGGAAACAACTTGAAGAGTTTAATGCAGTCCCACGAAATTAAGACCCGTTACTCTTTCACAATGTCTTCTAAAGACTCTTGCAAAGACAGCCGTACATCTACAAAGCCATACACCTGAACTATCTTCATCAAAAAGGAGCTGCAAAAGATTACTGAACGCCCTAAGGCCTCTAAAGCCGCATACGCCGGAAAATGGGAATTGCAAGGCTCGGAGCCTTAAGGCCTTCGAGACACCGAACCAGAAATCCAGAAGCTCTAAACCATAGGAAGCTGGGGGTTTAGGGTTTAGGGTACGAAGCTGGGGTCTATGACACGAGGTGTTAGGTTTACGGTTTCGGGTTCGACTTTAATCTAGACCCCTGATTCGCAAACTCCCCCCTCTTTGTAGAGTTTGTAGTAGGGGTCCTCGTGATACGAGCGGTCTAGGCTAAACCCTAAATCCATCAAGAGGAACTCGGGGTTCAGGGCTTTTAGGGCTTCAGGGTTTAGGTCCTTCTTAAGTTCAGGGTTTTTTTCCCAAACCCTGGGTTCGAACTAGAGTTTCCGAAGCCCAGATTCAAACATAGAGTTTCCAAACTCCACCTGCTTGTGTTTGCGTTGCTTTCAAGGTTTGGGTCCTTTTTGGGTTTAGTAGGGTCTTTTTTAGGTCCTTTTTAGGTTTAGTAGGATCTTTTTTCCCAAACTCCACCTGCTTGCGTTGCTTTTCCGGGCTCTCTGGGAGACCTCGCTCGGCGTTCCGCGGGGGTTCCGGCTGGGCTTCCCTCAAGGCCGCCTCAGAACCATTAAAGGGTCCCTTATTGGTTATAAGGACCCCAAAATAAGGTCCCCTTATCTTCGAAAACTCCCAGAAATACGGTCCCCCTATTTTCGGAAACTCCCAGATCCATAATGATACAGAGTTTAGAGTGTAGGATCTACGTACTGTTTCGGGTTTCTGCCTCAAGGGTTTGGAGTTTGCTTGCTTTCGGCTTTGGGGGTTTAGAATGTGGGTTTGAGGTGTAGGGTTTAGGACTTGCCAGGGCTTCGGCATGTAGGAGTGAAGTGTGTGTTTAGGACTTGCTAGGATTCAGGGATAAATATCTGGAGTAGTGGTGTTTGTGTGGCGTTCTGCTGCTTCATGGGGTTTGTAAGGATGTTGCAAGCGTCGTAAGAAGGTCTTGCAAGTTTTTACGTTTCTGGGATTTAGAGCTTTGGGGCTTCTTGAAATTATGGTGCTTGTTTCCGGATTACAAACAACGGTTCGTTGGGACAGGAAGCTTAGGTTTAGCGCTGAGGGTATAAAAGTTGCAGGGTCCCCGGTTCAGGGTTTACGGACTAGAGTTGGAGTTTATGGTTTCAGGCTTGGTGTAGGCCCAGAAGAAAAACACTATCCTAGACCACAAAACCCTATTGAAAACTCATCAGGCCGGTATACTGAACCTCTATAGTACACTACACCCTTATAGTAACCCGTTTAAAGGACATTCTCATTCTTCGAGCCCCTCTATCAAGCACTTCGGCTGGCCCTTATTGAACCCCTGTAAATGGCCCGGTATAAGGAACCTGAATCCTAGTCCAGTGACTCAGGCCCGTACATTTCGTTTCAAGCTGTGGACCCCAAACCCAAAACCCTACAAGTCACGGGATTGTGGCTTTACGGTTTAGGGTTTGGGGCTGCAGGTTTAAACCTGAAGGGTTCCTGTTGAAGAGCTTAGGGTACATAAAGATACGGCAAGGGTTCAAAGAAGGATAGTATAACGGTTGTATAGGGGCTGAAACCGTAAGGCCTAAGAGTTAGTCAATGCTTAAAGCATGTGGTTAAGGTTTCGGGCTTAAGGACATGTCAACCCTACGCCCGACCCTTAAAGTGGATATGCTTTCGCTAATCCGACGGGCTCAACAGCCCTTGACCGTTCAACCCTCTTTGAAAGATCCTGGCACTTGGGGCTAGGCCTATAAATCACGGACCTATAAATCACGGAGCTGATCTTGTGAGTGCGTGAGGCATTTGGCCAGCAGGGGTCCTCCTGTTCTTCGTGATGGCGGGCCGCTACTACTATGGTGGCCGCCCCAGCTTCGGCGCATCTTGGGAGTCGGGGGGTCTTGTCTTAAAGGATCGGGGTTTTGGATTTTGGGGTTGAGCTCATAAGTAGGGAGCCCCTAAACCCTAAACCCCTAAACCCCTAAACCCTAAACCCTATGGAGCTATGGCGGGGCGAATGCACACAGAACCCCCTCTCCCCCCCAGAGTTCTGGGGGGGTTACGTAAGTCCTCCAAGTTGGGATCGGTGGACTGGAGGTCGCACCTGAATGGAAGTAGTTAGGGTTTAGGGGTTTAGGGGTTTAGGGTTTAGGGTTTAGGGTTAGTAGTGGTAGTAGTAGTAGTAGTAGTTGTTGTTGTTGTAGTCGTAGTAGTTGTAGTAGTAGTAGTAGTAGTAGTAGTAGTAGTAGTACGAGTAGGAGTAGGAGTAGGAGTAGGAGTGGTAGTACCAGTCATCCCACAGTCCGGTGGATGAGAACTTCTTCGTGTTCGAAGAAAGTCAGAAAATTGAAGCTGTAATATAGGGGCCCTTAATCATTAGAATAGGGTTTGGGGGGGCGGACTTTACTATACTTATAAGAGGGAACCCCCGGTTGCCTCCCAAGAGCCCCGAAAGCCCTTCTTGCCCTTGGTTGTGCCATTCACGGCGCTAAGCATAAGGCACAAGCTTTCCATGCGCATGCTCAACGCCTGGCCTCGGGTTCTCGGAGGCTTCGGGTTTAGGGTTTAGGGTTTCGCGTTTAGGGTTTAAAGTACGGGGCAGGAGGGATCAGAGAGGGGGAGGATTCCCAAGAAGGCCACAATGCTGACAAACTCTGAAATCTGACGCGAGACCGGAAACTCCAAGCCCATTGCCAGAGTCGAAAGACCCTGAAAACACCCAATGAACACCCAGAAGGAAAGAAATGCATTCTGGAAGAATCAAGAGGTCCAATATATTAGATGTCATCTGTATATAAAATACATATTTAAACACACACACACACACACACACATATATAGATACATATAGTTATACTTATAGCTCGATGTCAACCGAATGATGTGAACCCAGTCGCCTGCCGAGGAAACGGATACGGGCAGCCCCAGACCCAAAGGACCTTCTGTAGCGAGCTTCAGGGCGGGCGGTTCAGGGGTTTAGGGTTTAGGGGTTTAGGGTTCAGAGTTTAGGGTTCAGGGTTCAGAGTTTAGGATTTGGGGTTTGGCATTAAAGGTTTAGGGTTTAGGGCTTAATACTAGAAAGCAGGGCCCTTAATTTTCGGATCTCTAAGATTTACGAATTTTTGGGTTCGGGGTTTGCGACTTTTGCATTTAGGGTTGGATGGTTCAGAGATCAGGGATTCGTTTAGGGTTAGCTTCCAGGTCGTCAATTTTTATGGTCACCCGCCCATTAGGTACTGCCCCCATACAGTGAGAGTCTACAAAAAGGCTACTATTAAGGTCCTAATGTATCTATATTATGAATATCATTCAACTATTACTGAGTGCGGGCCGTACCCAAGTCACCCAGGGTTTTTTTCAGAAGTGGAATGTCTACTCTGGCTCCAAGAAGGGACTCATCAAAGCCTTGAGTTAAACCGTACAGTAGAAGCCAGAAAGTTGGAATATCATTATCGTAACCCCTTTAAGGTAAATTATAGGGGATCCTACCATTAATCCATATTCCAACTTTCTGGAGTTCCCTGTACATCCGTGACCCCAGAGCCCCAAGCCCCAAGCCAGCTAGGACTGCTGTTGCTGCTGCTACTTTTACAGTTAGTACTCTTACGCTTACTCTTACTACTACTACTACTATTTTCAATTGAACGCTGTGCGAGCGGGCTCAGCACATAGCGGGCGATTGCCGCGGTGCACTCACATGGTGTGAAACTGACTCAGACCCTATAGCTGAACAGCCCTGGTCGAAGACCTTTGGGTGTTGGCGGCCTACAGGCTTCAAGCTAACTGGCAGTGGTCAGCCGAAGCAAGTTGGTAGGCGGCCAGGCTTCAAGCTTCAGATTGTTGTGTGTACCTGAGCGAGGATAGTGATTATGCAGCACTAATTGCAGAGGCACAGTTCTGCGACTGGCAGAAGGCGAGGCATGTTTTTCTCTGACAGCGGCGGCAATCAGCAGAAAGGCCGTCAGTACATGCCGGAAGAAACGAAGTATAAGTGCAGGCATGGCCTCCGCATTTCGCTGTATAGGTTGCCATTGGCACCGGTGATCAAAGTTGGGGCTCACTGGTGCCAGGAGCGGCTGTCACTGGCCCCTGAGTCCGAGCCACGATTCCACCACCCTCCTCGGGTCCAGGCATCGCCGTCTCTGTAGCGCTTGTCTGTGTGAGACTGTGTCTCTTCACCAGAGCGCTTGTCTCGCTGTTCCCGCTGCTCACGTAGCTCGCGTTGGCGATGCCATTGGTATGTGGGCGTGTCGCCCTTGTTGTGTTCGATGCGGAGCTTGCGGACAACGTGTCCATCCCGAGGCTGGTAGAAGATGGCGCGATTTTGACCACCACTTTTCCTGGAGGACTGGTCATAGATGCACTTGAAGGTGGAGGCCACGATCTCGAAGTTGTCATCCGTTTCGAGCAATGCGCTCATGTCCGGATGATCCCACATTTTCTGAAAAAGGGCGTGCACTATGCCATAGTAGGTCGTGGTGGACTTGAGCTCGGTGTAGCGATCATCTTGGCCAATGGATAGTGTGAATTGGCCATTGGCCCCGACCATAAGCCGCGCTTGCGTGATGTCAAGCCAGTTGGCATCCTTGTCGGTGGCGACCTTCTTGATCGGGGCGAAGATCCATGGCACCTTGCCCAGTGCTCGAAACCTATTGGTCCAAAGGTAGACCTGCTCAGAGGCCGTGAGGCCACCCACGATAGCCTGCTCCTTCATAATGGAAATGGTCGCAAAGGCATGGACCCACTCCAGCATCTGGTCAGACTGGCAGATGTGGATAATCTGATCTCTCTTTGGCAGTTGATTTGCCTCTTGCTCTGGAGAGGGGTTGACACTGTACTCCACCAGCTTGGTCGTGGTGACCGGTCCCTGGTATTTGACCTCTGCACGCGTAGAGGGGGCATCCACAGGGGATGAGGCTGTGGTGTCAGCCGGGGCTGGGGTACTACTACTACTACTACTACTACTACTACTACTACTACTACTACTGCTACTGCTACTGCTACTACTACTACTACTACTACTACTACTACTACTACTACTACTACTACTACTACTACTTCTACTACTACCAATACTGCTACTACTACTGCTACGACGACGACGACGACTACTACTACTACTACCACGACGACGACGACTCCCACTCCTACTCCTGCTGCTGCTCCTGCTGCTACTACTCTCAGAGAAGCTTGATCCTGGTAGGAAGCACAAGATGCCCGCACGCCGCAAGTGGGCGCCCAAAGACTACGAGTGGAGGCCCGTATGCTTCGTGGTGTGGGTCGGTTTCCATCCTTAGGGTTTAGGGATTTAAGGGTTTCGGTTGTTGCTCTTTGGGATAAGGTGCGGTTTTGGGCCGATGGCTTCGTTTGTGGGTTTTTAAGTAGTTCCTCCTGCTTTCGATTTCATGCGGGGTGTCCTCGCTCTCCTGAGCATAAGACCATTGGTTGCAACATCGGAAACAGAGCAAAGAGAAATGCTCATGGCGGCGGTTATCTTCATTGCCATCAACACATCATTGCTCTGACAGATAGCCGTGCCGTTGCTACGTGGTAGACTCAGTATACATATTCCCCAAATTGTAGTCCCTACCTAACATATGCCAGTACCGTCGCATCCTACGTCAGGCAATCCCCAAACTCTATGCATGCCATGCCAATCCAAGGGAAGAAGTGCCTGCAGCCTGCTGCTGTTAATTATTATAGAGATAATGATTCCAATGTACCTTGTTTTGGGGTCCTCATAATAAGGCTCCTATTATTTAGGGTACTATATTAGGGTCCCCTATTTTCGGAAACCCACATATGGAAAGCACTTTATTCAGCAATTGCTGCCGAAGGGGCTCTTCGCCATATAGGTATGGCTACTACACGGTTGTGGTGATTCTAACGATCACGAGCCATGTGTTCAATCCATGCTACCAGCAAGGCCTATACCCCGAACCCTAAACTCCAGACCTGAACCCTAAACCCCAAACCCTTAAACCCTGAACCCCTAAACCCTGAACCCTTAAACCCTGAACACTAAACCCTGAACCCTAGACCCTGAACCCTGAACCCTCCTCCCTCCTTGAGGTCCAAGGCCCCAGTTCCGGAGAAGCCGAAGATCTGCAAAGCTCTCCGGGAGGAGCCGAAGGCTAGAAAACGAGGGGGGATTTAGGGGTTTGGGGCTTTAGGGGTCTAGGGGTTTAGGGGTTTAGGGCTTTAGAGGTTTAGAGGGCGATTTTGATTTAATCCGGGGGCCGGAGTACTTAAAATAGCGTTCCTTTTTGAAGGGAACTAGAACATAGGGGCTACAATAAGGCTATATATGCCCCCAAAACTTCATTCTAATCATTACGGCCCCTACATGATAGTGAACCCCAAAAAGCTCAAACATGGATTTCGGATGGTTGGCGCTTGGGGTTCCCTATACATCACCTCAAGGGCATGAGGGCAATTTCTGGCTTCTACTTTAGGGGTTTAGGGTTTGGGGCGAGCATGGGGAGACCATAATGTGTGATAGATCCCTATGAATGAATGGTAACTTCAGGTACATTCCTAAACAAGAGCCCAGGAAGGGGTAAGGGGAGGGGAGGGGGGCTGAACTGGTGAGGTTTGGTTTCGGAGGTGGAAGGGTTTAGGGCCTGTTGGTTACATGGCTTCTGAGGAGGGGCGCCAAGTCGTGGGATTCTAGGATGTTTCAGTTTAGTTTTGTTTAGTTGTTGGCTTAGAGTTCCAATGCTGTCGAGCGTGTTGAAAGTTTAGGACGTAGAATTTTCGGATTTAAGGCTTTAATTGTTTAGGGGTGTTGGGTTCAAGGGCCCGGGAGTGAGGGCTTTATGGGTTCTAGGCGGCTCTGGCGTGGGTTTAGGGCTTTGGGCTGTTACGACGCTGGTTTGGGAGTTAAGAGTCGCCCAGAGGTGTTTAGGGTGTGGGGTTGCAGGGCCTTGGGGGTTCTAAATCTGGTTTCTTGACTGCGTTGGGGCAGTGGCTTCTGAATGAGTATGGGCTTGTGACGGGTTTAGTCCGGGTTTGAGCTTGGGGGGCTCTAGCCCTCAGCTGGAGGGTGATTTAGGATAGGCAGGAGATCTTGCTCTAAACCCTCCTAGAGATCCCAATACCCCTTAATCCAGGAATATACCTTACCCCCTAATATTAAGGCCCCTATAACTCAAGGTATGTTCCGAAGGGGTATTGGGATCTCTGGGCTTATCCTTAGAGCTGAGCTCGCTATCGAAGCTCACGGCCTGAACTCCGGGTTTCAGGATTCTCGGAGGCCTGAAGAGGTGGGATGAAGGTAGATCAGGAACTTAAAAACGGGCTTGGTGGGCTATGTAAAGGCTGTTTTCTGCTTGGGGTTTAGGGTTTAGGGTCTCTTATTGAGGATTGCCCCGCCTACCTTCATCCCACCCTTGGAGCCCTTTGAGATTCAGGCTTCGGGGGGACATGGGAGACACACCTCTGCCAGGCTGGCAGCCACCTTCGCAACTCCAAAATATTACTACCTACTAAGTCCCACTTCTTCAAACTATAGGGTTTGCGGTGTAGCGGCTCAGGGCTCAGAGTTGAGATATGTGCGAAGCCGGCCTTGGACGAGACTTTTCTTAACTTCGTGGCAAGCGTCACCGATCCAGCCGCGGTCATCCCTGGACGAGCTGGAATCTGTCTAGGTGGTGCAGAAGGTGTTCCTGAAATGTGCCCGAAGTTGAACCTTCAATCAACCAATCGCCGAAACATCACCTGCTGCGTCCAGAAGGGCAAAGCTGCGAAGCCCATTTTCCGGGACTCCCACGGAGCCTCCTTTTCTTGAGTGAGAAAACCCACGTCAGAAATCCTAATATATAGGGACCTAAATAACTACCAAGACTATTTTAAAAGGTTCCTCATTATAAGTATGGTATAATGGGCCCTAAAACCCTATTCTAAGTATTAAGGCCCCTATATTATCCAACAAGCACAAAGCGGCATGCGCACTTGCGGAGGTTCCCGAGCCAGCGATGGCTCCTTTGGCGGCTTGGCAGAGTTTCTGGCTAGTGATAGTGTGATGCTGGGTGGTGGTAGCAAAAGCCGTCGCGGGAGTAGTCGTCGAAGTAACAGAAATAGAATGCTATACTAAGCCCTAAACCCTGTTTAAATCAGCAGCAGTCCTGGCAATCATCGCCGCAACGGCCGGGAGGGGGTGCAGGATCTTGAGCCGAGGGTTTAGGTTTGCATGCTCGTCCAAGGATTGGACTTTAATGCTGCTGTCGATATTTTGTGCCATTATACATGTACATATACATATGCATAAACATACATACGTACATACATACATATGCAAATATATACATGTGTATATATATATACATATGTATATGTACATATGGTATGTATACATAAAACCTGTTACATACATGTGAATACTGTTGCAGGCAAGAGAGCGACGTAGAAGCCTGAATACTTGATAGTTCTAGTCCTCAGGGTTCTGTTTTTTCTACTGTAATAGAGCATGCCCGAAAGTGCTATTTTCATTATTTAGGCCCCTATATTACGGATGCAAGATTCAGTATCGGTTTGGGATTTGTTTCAGGGCATCTAGGTGCGCAGCGTACTGCTCCTGCGTGTTGTGGAATAAATGCCTCAAGCACGCAGAACCGGCGGACGTAACCGTTTGATCAGGTTCGTGCCACTCTAAACGTCTTTGTAGAAAGCCCTCGGTCTAGTTCCCGAGCTTCCTGCAGGGTTTTGACCAACCGGAGTAGACCATGGGGGTTTTCCGAAAATAGGGCATCCTAGTACAGTACCCTAAATAGTAGGATCCTTATTACAAGGACCCCAACATATGGTACCCTGATTTTCGGAAACTCCCACATGATGTTAAAACGCACTCTGTAGCCCTCCTCAAGAAAGCACATAAAGCTGCAAGCAACCCCGCAACTCGTAAACCTTAATCTCCGCAAGCTCTACAATCCCCAGCCCAAATCTCTAAGTCTTGAATCAAAATCCCAGACCCTCAACCTAAAGCCTAAGCCCTAAACTTGAATCCTCAGCTCCACAAATCCTAGACCAAAAATTGAAGCCCCACACGACAAATCCTGAACCGAAAAGCCCCAATGGAACTACTCTATAGTCTCCTTAAACAGTTTTGTTATTGTTGTTCATATAAAACCCAAGAGAATATTAAAAGTAGTATCTTTATTATGGTTCTAAGGGGGGTATAGTACTCCCCGAAGCCAATGCACAGGAAACAGCTGAGATCCAGACCGGTAAGGCTCTCAGGAAAGCTGCTAACGCTGTGTGGTCGGAGTGATGAATAAGAAGCAATAAAAGCTATAGTCCCAATATGTACTTATAGGATTCTATATGTCAACAACCCGAGTTTAGCTAAGAATGTCGCTATGTTTACACTCTAGGGGTTTACTGACTGCGCTTCAGGGATCAGGGTTTCGGGTATTTACAACATGGGGCTCATGAGGCTGTAAGGTCTACCCGAGCCCTGTCAGACCTGTTTTTTCGAGTTCCAGATCATGAGCTTCATACGTTTAGTTGTCAAAGTTATGGTCCCCTTTTAGGTACCCGAAAAATTAGGTGCCGTAATATGTTAAGGACCCAAAAAGGGACCCTAATTTCGACAACCACCCATATATAAGTCCTTAAGAGTGGTTGGTTCTGTGGGGTGTGGGGCTTAGGGGCCTTTGCTCGATCCTCGGCTTGAGGGCAAGTTTTAACTGTCATAGCTACGCCCCGCCCCAATGAAAAAAATCAGAAACACCGGAGGCGGGGTGGAAGGAGGAGTCCGAAAATTCGGAATGGGAGAGGGGCGGCTGTTGAGAATGGGTTTGGAGTTTCAGGTTTTGTGGTGTATTGCCTCGTACTCACAGATTCAGCCTGTTGGACATTCCTTTGCGGTCAATGTAGGGAGGGGATAGGCCAAGTCCCTTAGTGTGTGAACCACATTCCCTTCAAAGGCTTGATTGGCGCGTTTAACGGAGCCTGGAACCCGAGCACCAAAGCCCTGAAGCCTATAGACCACGTCCTGAGCAAACCACTAAAATACATATAAAACCCTAGTCAAGCCCGTTCCAAAGGAACGGGTAGAGCCCCGCCCTCTTAAGCCCTACAACAACCCTAGCCCCATAAGACTGCGCAACCCCTGGAAAACTCTAACGTGTGCGGCCATGCCGAGGGATGGACATGCGGACGCTATGCCAGTCGCTGGCCTCCGTCTACACATCGCTTCTCGGATCATGTCTGCTCTCTTTGGGTTCGATATCTGGGGTTTAGGGTAGGTTTAGTTTAGGGATTAATCTAGGGTGTAGGGTTTGGATTGTTTTGAGTCGCGTTTGTGGTGAGTGATGAGAGTTCTATTGGGGTGTTATAAGTCCTTCTCGGCTCATGACATGTTTGTTTGGTTTGGCTGTGTTTAAGGCATGCTTATGGAGTCCTTTACAGAGTTCTCATAGGGCTTGGTGTATCCTACTATTCTTAAGTAATGCATTAGAAGGGGCCCCCACCCTGTACTAGTGGTATAATAGGAGTATTATAGGGCCCTAGTATCATCCTTCTTGTCACTATTGCAGGGTGGGGGCACCTTCTAGATGATGCACCCTTCAGCCCTGCTCTAATTAACATGGCCCTGGTCTTGTGCCGCGCACCCTGCAAGCCCCCGTTTGCCATTCCCCGTTGTTCATTTGAGTGTGTATACACAATATATATATATATATATATATATATATATATATATATATATACATATATATATACATATATATATGTATGTGTGGGTATATGTATGTGTTCGGTATAGATAGACTCCAGAGAGTATGGACCAGAAACTGTATTCATAACAGTAATATGCATACATCTAATACGCACACATACATATATGATCGTATATGCATATGTACGTAGATGCATACATACGTATGTACATATATACATGTATAGATATGGTGTGTATGCATATTCTCTGGAAAACGTAATCTTGCAGGTTACAGGTAGGGTGTAGGACTCGGGGTTCAGGATTTCGGTTATAAGGCTAGGAGTTGAGGGATCAAACTCGTTCATGTTTTTGACAACAATGGGAAAAGCCATGCAGTCATGGTCAGTTGCAATACTAAAAGCAGTAGTAGTAATGATGATATCTGCAATCATGATCATCAACAGCCCTGGTTCGGCTTTCAGGGTGTCTTGCTTGGGCAGTTGAGCCTTCATGAATCTTCCAAGCTTTGTCGGGTTTAGGGTTTTGCAGTTCTTTTGAGTGTGGAGTTTATGACTGTCGGTTTGTGGCTTTCGGCTTAGGATATAGCGTGTGTTCCCCAAGTGCAGTTGTCCTTTCGCTACCCGTACTGACTCAGGTTCATTCAGGTGACGCAAACGCAGCAGGAGCCACAGGGAGATGGAGCCCACTGCGCTTCCTAGCCATTACATGAATAGTGGTCACGATACTAGTAACAACAATGCTAGTAGTGGTAGTAGCAGCAGTAGTAGTAGCAGCAGCAGCAGGAGTAGTAGTAGCAGTAGTAGTAGTTGCAGGACGGAGTCCTGCACGAGTAGTAGTAGTAGCAGTAGTAGTAGTAGTAGGAGGAGGAGGAGGAGTCGGAGTAGGAGAAGTAGGAGAGGAGTAGTAGAAATAGTAGTAGTAGTAGTAGTAGTAGTAGTAGCAGCAGTAGTTGTTGTTTTTGGTAGTAGTACTTACCCCAGGTTCTCAGCTAGGTTTTTTCTACAGTATGTTACTTCTTCTCGGGCCAAACAACTGAGTAGTTGAGCGTATCAGGGGTGTATGACAGTGACACCCCGGCTTTATATAAACAAGGCCTCCCCGGACAATAACTCGACTTCCAGGCTTGAAGGGTAAGGTTGGGAGTCTGGCCTTTTCTTAGGATTTCTTACCTTTGGTTAGTAGGGAGTGAGGGAATGGGGTAGGATTATAACTACTACTCCTATTACTACTACTACTACTACCACTACCACTACCACTACTACTACTACTACTACTACTACTACTACTACTACTACTACTACTACTCCTATTATTACTACTACTACTACTACTACTACTACTACTACTACCACGACTACTACTACTACTACTACTACTACTACTACTACTACTTCTACTACTACTACTACTATCACTACCATGCTTCCATTCCCTACTAGCCAAAGGTAAGGCTGGGGACTGGGTCTGCTTGCGGCTTTCGGTCAGCATCTTTCGGAGTTGGGTCTGCGTTCGATTAGAGCTTTGGTTCCAGTGTTTAGTATTTGGGCAGGTTCTTTAAGTTAACGTCCTTTTTAGGGTCCTGTTTACAAGGGTGCCGTACTTTTTTTGGGGACGTGAAAAGGGACCCTAGTTTCGAGATCTACCCATCTGGCGATTATACCCTGGTTTTCTATCCCAAATTTAGAGATCTACCCGAGTAGCTCGTGCAAGGTCATAGTGTAGGAACCTGATTAAGAAACCTTGGGCCTTTATTTGGGTTCCTTATACGAATCCGATTATTTCGGGGTTATAGGCCCAGGGGCTTCTTAATCAGGTTCCTACATGACCCAGGGTTTTTCATCCCAAGAACTTGCGAACGAAAGCAACCAGGAGCCGAGGTCCCCGCTTTGAGCCAAGTTATTTTCGACTTCAGCGTAGTCTTATAGCTATTCTTATTCTGATTATTCTATTTGTCGTTGTTATTACTAGTTGTCTTGCTATTGTAGATATTCTGATAGTCTTATTGTTGTATTACTATTTGTAGTCTCTTCTTGTTGGCTTCCGGAGGAGCAGGAGAAACTTACACGCTTCCACTCCAAGGCACTCCAGATGGAAAGGGGAGGGGATCGAGTTCACAAGTGCGGTTTGCTGTTCGGGAGACGAATGTGAGGAGCCTTAAGTCTAGGGGCTTTCCCCGCGCTTGCTCTGGGTTGGAGCTTGTCTCCGTACTGCAAGGATTCGTAAGGTGCACCTCTGAACTCCCAAAAAATCCAAGAAGTCGCCTCCGGGCACATGTGATGTAGTTCGAGGCTTTGTGGAAGAGGCTGTATGTAGGCTTGATTCTGCGGGCATTCCGGGATCTAGGCCTCGAGTTTGTGTCTAGGGCTCGCACCAGCAGGCTTTTCCCAGGAGTTATGAAGGGGTCGAAAACAAGTACGAATATTTTTCCCTAGTATAGTCTTCCCCCGAAAACTCCAGTCGACCGATTCAGGCCCCTGTGTTCAGTCGAGGCACACCGAGGCAAATTAGTTGCATGGAAAGCCTGCAGCTCAAAGCATGCCCCACTCTCTGCTCCGCTTGTCGATTACTTAGTAGCTGGGTTGATAAACTTTAAATTTTTAGACTGAAAGTTTAAATGTTTTTGGGCTAATGAACTCAGCAACTAGGATTACTTTCAGATCCTGAGACCCTACACCCGAAAACGTACAGCGGGTAGCTGATGAGACAGCCCTGGAGTGTGAGCAGCTTGCCCGTTGCTTTGTAAATAAACACTCGGACGAGCTAGTTCAGCCTCTTCGAGTACGCCCACCATAGATTTTTGGTTCGTCATCACGGAAAAAAGAAGCAATAAACCAGTACAGTCGAGACGTTCATGGCGATTCTGAGAACACCAAGGACATGCAGCGAAGCAGGAGAGATCCCATCAGCTATCTGTTGCATACAGGACTCGGCATTCATGAGAAACGGGCACAGTCCCTAGAGCTTCAGATCTTGAGATTTAGGATGACTCCAGCTAGGGCAGTTGTTACCGCAAAGACTGAGCCTACTTAGGAGCCTGATCCCTTAAGCAACTCCCAAACCCTAAACACGAACAACCCCAAGAACCCGTGCAGGAACCTTATGGTATACATTGTATGTGTATACATATATAGATAGATAGGTAGATATGCGTGTTATGATAATATACGTCATTTTTGTTGAGCTTGACACATAGGTCGAGCCTGGCATTGGGGCGGAGCTGTACCTGCTGCGCTTGGCCAAGTATTTTCAATGCAGCTGGGAGCTTAGCAGTGGCATCGGATATGTGGAGAATGTTCTGGAGCAGGGATATTGATGTGAAATTTCAGCCCAAGTTGTCGACATCCCAGTCTGATCTCGAGATAATCTTATTGTAAGATATCCCGAACCCCTATTCCAATTACCAAGGCCAGCGTATGAGAATCTGGGAACCTGCTACCCCTATGAAGTACGAGAGGAGCCAGGGATTCTGAATGATTCAGGGTCTCCATCGCTTAGAGGTAGGGGGCATGAAAGCACGGTGGCTTGAACATTGAGGGGCTGATGGGCTTCGTAGGTCAGTCGTCCTTGAACCCTAAGCATCACATCCCCAGGGCCCACTTGGATGATCGGGCAGATTAAAATGTAAGTTCATAAGTACCTTACATGGATTATGAGTAGAACTACAGCTACCTTAGTCAGTCTTCTGGTCCTTTCAAGCCAGCCTCATGCCCTACCAACTCTGATAGGAACCCTTGAACCCTTACTCAGTGCCCTGCCTCAGCATTCACGCTCTTATTCTTTGCTCTGCACTCTGAATGCTCTTTCCTGGCCAGATGAGTCGTGCCACGTGCTTGCGCTGATCTACATCGACCGGGTGGCACGGAACTCAGAGATGGGCTACAGTAGAAGCCAGAAAGTTGGAATATCATTATCGTAACCCCTTTAAGGTAAATTATAGGGGATCCTACCATTAATCCATACTCCAACTTTCTGGAGTTCCCTTTAAGAGTGCCAGGCATCGGTCAGAGGGTCTGTAATGTAGGGGCTTGAATAACTACCAATACGATTGTGGGGGTTCCTTATTACAATTATAGTATAAGGGGCCCCAAAACCCTATTCTAATCATGAGGGCGCCTATATTAGGGTTTAGGGTTTAGGGATCGGGCTTTGGAGGGGTTTTGTTAAGGTTTAGGGACGCTTCGGGTAGGGGATTTTGCAGGAAGATCGTATTCAAATCTCCAGAATACAGTCGCGGAGTTGCTTTTTCTTCATACCGGATAGCTCACGAATTTGCAAGTTGCGGGATAGCCTTGAACCTCACGGCACATGTAGGGGAAGCAGCAGCTATTGCGGTATGATAGACTGGGAAGCGGCATCCCACAATGAGCATGTCCTCTCGGGGGCAAGTCATTGCTGAGAGCGGATAGCGATAGAGCGATGCTGAATGCTGAACCCTGGGCATTTTTTTGTGTGTGACAACTCTGAAAACTGAACGGTAGGATGAGGGCACCCAAATAGGGGGTCCAGCCTAGGGGGAAATTCGAAAAGCTCCAATGCCCCATTTTCAGAGACCGCCGGGCCCTTTCTCCGGGCGATGCCCCTTGTCGTGTCATCCTGCGCGGGCGATGCGAGCACAACCCACCCCATTCATGCCAGCTTTGTCCTTGCATTAAAGTATGTTGTGCTGTTTGATACTACCTCCATATTAGATCATGTTATCTCGGACTATACTCGTTGGGCGAGCACGGGGAAGCGCCAAGCCGGAGGGGAGGGGACAAGGCCGCAGGACCCGGTCCTTCCAAAAAATACCCCGAAGTCTTGCGCCCTGTTTCGGCAGATGCTGAGCAAGTGGCCCCTGCTTGCTTGGCCTTTACTATAGGGGCCTTAACAATTACTACGTAATACTATTGTGGGGGTTCCTTATTATGATTATAGTATAAGGGGCCCCCGTACCCTATTCTGATGATAAAGGCGCCTATCATAGGGCTTCTTGAGGGTGATCCGATGATTTCGGGTTTCTAGGGTTTCGAAATCCTAGTACAAGATACCCCCAAACTTCGGCCCCACACCGTCATCTATTCATCGAGACCTTAGAAGCTGCCCCCTCCCTGTAATAGTGGTATAATAGGAATATAATAGGGCACTAATATTATCCTATATAATCCTTATAGTCACTATTACAGGGTGGGGGCAGCTTCTAATCGAGACCCCTCGATTCTTGGGCGGCCGATGGTCCGGCAAGCAATCCAATGCCCCCGGGTTTTCCTCGAATCTTTACTTGGAGGGTCGGGCGACTTTGTAACTGGCTATTTTAGGGACTTATAAGTACCATAACCCCAATTAGGGTCCCTTTTAGGGTACTTATAAGTCTACTTACTACCTACTTACTAAGTCCCCCGACCCTCCAAGTAGCCATGTAAACTCAAAAGGCACTCTGGGCCCAAGCCCTGGCCCATAAACTTTGCACGCCAAACCCTAAGACCACGAGCCTGGTTCACTTACTGCCTTGCGGTGCATAATGCAAGGGTATATGGGGGCCTTGCTAATTACCTATACTAGGTTGGTGGTTCCTTATGATAATTATAGTATAATTGGCCCCAAAACCCTATTCTAACTACTAAGGCCCTCTATTTGCCGGCCAGGTTAAGGCAAACCCGGGTGAGATCGTGCTGAACAACTTGACAATCCATCGGCTCTTGGCCGTTGCGACCGTCTGGACCTCAAGGGGGGTTAGTAGTCCTAATATTAACATGATCATTATTATCATAATCATTATCATCATAATCATTATTATTATCATCATAATTATTAGTATTGCTATTACTTTTATTTGTGCAGGCTCTGACATGTCACAACGGGTAAGTAGGGCCAAGGGTTTAAGGTTTGGGGCTTGCGGGTGTTCAGGCCAGACGTCCCGGCTGCCTTGATGAACGAGTTCCAAGAGGGTTGCAGACCGCGTCTTCATGCGATTCGTTGGCTACGGTTTAAGTCCAGGCTTAGTAGTTCCAGTTGTTACTAAGTTGCAAGATCCTGCAGCCTTGAAGCCCTAAGTAACTCCAGACCCGAAACTGTCATTTGTAGGGTCCAGAGTTCAGAGCGGCTTTCAGCACAGGCCTAACCCCCCTAAGCCTCTAAGCCGGAGCCCCCAAACCCTAAATCCTAAATCCGAGCAGATTAGGGGAATTATTCTGGGTGTTTAGGGTTTAAGGTTTAGGGTTTAGGGGTTGTCAGGGACACCTTGCACGCCCCAACCCCCCGAAAGCCCCTAAAGCCCAAGATACGACCCCATAAAGCCCTTATCTCTGGAAGCCGTGTGCCAACCCAGAGCCCTAAAGCCTAAACCAAGAACCTCAAGCCTCAACCCAAGACCGTAATCCCTAAACCCCCCAAACTCTGAACCCTAACCCCTGATCTCCAGACACGCGGACCCCAAGCTCTAAGCCCTTAAGCCTAGTTCCTGAATCCTAGATCCCCGATCCTCTCAATCGTGACGCTGCCCTAAGTCAAAGGGGAAAAGGAGGGACCCTTAGTAAGGACCCCTAGGTATATACCCTTAATATAGCTATCATATACCCATTATCTAGCCCATTATAGGCTAGGGGTCCCCATTAAGGGTCCCTCCTTTTCCCCTTTGACTAAGAGAGAGGCTCGTGAGTCTCGCTTCACAGTTTTTGGAAACTTCGCAGACTGCCATTCTGAACATACTCAGAGAGCAGTCTCTTGAAGTGGATCGCCTGAGGTTTAGGGGTCAGGGTTCAGGGTTTAGGGTTTAAGAGGTTCTTACGATCCGAAAGCTGGCATTCAACCCCCAAACTTTGGCCAAGGTTGTGGCAACAAAGTTCTTGGATGACAGCTTTTACAAGAATGCTGGCTACTTATGACAGGTGTTTGGGTGGTTTGGGGTCCGGGTCCCGTTGACACGGAGTCCAGGGGCCCTCATCTTTCCGGGGGCCCTTTGCTTTCTGAGATCTCATGACAGGCCCGCGTCCCGAGTTCAGGGTTGCCGGGCCTTACAGGAGGAGGTTCGGGGTAGTCTGCATTGTAGTGCCTTTTTGGGGTTACCTTTTAGGATCCTTATTATATATTTGGTTAAACCAAAAAAGGGAACTACAATGGGGGGTAATGCCGGCGCCTGAGTGGTGTTCGATGGTTTAGGGTTTAGAGTTTAGGATGTTCCTCCAGGTTCCTTTTGGCGGCTCTGCGATAACAGACACGGGGCCTTGTTCTAAGTGTCAAACGCCCCTATGGAAGTTTCCGACAATAAGGACCCTAGTATAGGACCCTAAATAGTAGGATCCTTATTATAAGACCCCCAAAATGAGGCACCTCTAATTTTCGGAAACTCCCCTACCGGTTCTAGGGGCTCGGGGTCGGGGTTCTGGCTTTCGGGGACGGCCTGGAACCCGTCCGACCCAGAAAGCTTTAGGTACTAGTTCCCCAGAACAAGCCGAGCTTCATCATGCGACGACGAGTTTATACATAAGAATCCGTTTCTGTGTACCTCTATATACATATATGTGTATATGTATACATATATCAATATCTCATATATAAATATACGTTTATTTATGTTTATGCCAGAGGGAGGGAGAGAGAGAGAGAGAGGGAGAGAGAGAGAGAAAGAGAGAGAGAGAGAGAGACAGACAGGCAGAGACCGATAGATAGACACACAGACAGACGGACAGGCAGAAACACACACCCACACACGCACAGTCAACAGAGAGATAGAGACATTGATAGGATAGATAGATAGATAGGTGGGTAAATAGATGGGTAGATCGGTACACAGGTGGATAGGTAGACAGGAGAAGAAAGATATATAGATAGATAGGTAGATAGGTGGGTATACACGTATAGTAGCCGAAATCACAAGAAGAATCAGCAGAGCAGGGCTGAAAATGCGAATAAAGAGGGCGAGACAGCACGAACAAGCAAGAACAAATTCACGCACAAGACAGAAACAGCGACGGGGAAAGACATCAGCGGAGGGTGGACTGAATCAATACCCGAAGCCTGTCCTTGTGCTGCAGTCAGCGAAAACGTACTGGAAGTACTGAGTGCTCTGGCACCTTATGTTTAGACTAGCTGGTATGGGAAGCGCGCATGTTTATGTAGCAAGAACGTTTCATGCTTTCGCTTAGAGACTTGGTACTCGAGCAGAGGGCCCTGTGGGTGCAGAGCCTTTGGTGTGTGAGGGTTAGTGTAGAAACCTAAATCATTGCATTGCCAGTAGTCTTCCTGAGGGCTGCTTATTTCAATTCTGTCATAATGTAAAACCCGACAACTCTGTTCTAACAGGCCCCGCCAAAAAGCTGTGGCGATGCCCACTCGAAACCACAGTGGTACTCCAACTTACCTATGAATTCCAGGAGGCCATGTAAAGGGAAATCTCCACAGCTACAACCCTGGAACCCTTCACAACATACCCCCAGAGACACCCTGTTTCTCCATGCCAAACTCCACTCTGGGCCCAGTCCTACTACGCCCGCGTTTGTGGGCTCACACTCCGGGAGCTCAACAACCTGGAGGCCAGGTACTGCGATTCTGCCGGTTGGTGGAGTTTTGGGTGAGAGTGCTGAAGTAGGGGTCGGAAGAACAGAATTAATGTAGTGTCCCTTCACGGACCCAATTATGCTCAAAGCCTTAAGGTGGTATGTTGATGGGTCAAAAGAATTGGCTTTTGTGGGTCTCGGTGATTTAAAGCTTCACAAGCCTAAAGGACTGATGGGATGTGGGTTGAGGGCTTACAGGTGTTGTGCTCAACGGGCCTGGGTTTAGGGCTTATACTTAAAGGATCAGGGGACTTAGCAACTAGAGTTACAATTAGGGTAACTACACATATAACTACTTATAACCCCAATTAAGGTACTGATAACCTTACTTACCAAGTCCCCTGATCCTCCAAGTAGTGTGGTTCGCGCTTTACGGGACTGATGGGGACTAGCGTTGACGGCCTCGAGGTGAGTAGGACTCAGGAAGCCATCCCGTGGAGCCCTCTCCAGCTGCCCGGCCCACAGCCGGCAAGCATATGGGAGTTTCCGAAAACTAGGGGTACCGTATTTTAGGGTCCTTATAATATGGATCCTATTATTTGGGGTACTATTCTAGGGTCCCTTATTTTCGGAAACTCCCATATCCTGCCAGCTGCTATCTTGAAGCGCAAACTTCTTCTCCACGCCGCCCACACGCAGCGGCCTAACCCCCTTAACACCAAACTCTCAAGCCCGACCTCGATCGTATCTTGCCAGGTGCAGGTACAGCCCCAACGTTTTCTACCAGTAAACATTACATACCAGGAATGCTCATAATTACTGATCGATCGCAGCTCCCTACTCTCAAAAGCTTACACCGAGGTGTACTTTGTTGGTCTCTTGAATTGGAAAATGATGATTCCTGCCGGGGCCTTGGCTAAGATCTGGTCCTGAGTGCTG
This sequence comes from Symbiodinium sp. CCMP2592, assembly GCA_905221615.1. Lineage (NCBI taxonomy): Eukaryota > Dinophyceae > Suessiales > Symbiodiniaceae > Symbiodinium > Symbiodinium sp. CCMP2592. The sequence goes on along the minus strand of CAJNDT010002157.1, from coordinate 27,151 downwards.
TTCATCATAGCGGAGGGCCTGTATAGGGGCTTTCGGGCTACAGGGTTGTTCAGGGATTGGTAGCATAAGAAAACTCGCTGTCCTCTATATATATATATATGTAGATACATTGTTAGTACATTGGGTCACGGTTCAGAGACCCCGTCAATGTTCTAGCACTGTCCGCCGCTCTTCACGCTCGAGTGGTTGAGGCCTTAAAGCACGCCACACCACATGCACACTCTGAAGCCTGCAGTCCCTTGTGTTAGCCCACGTTTGTCGCTTCAAATCCTACATAAACTAGCCTTACGAGACCTTGTTCGTGGTTTGGCTGGGCTTGTGATAGTTGTCAAAGACAAGTTGCGACCATGATTTCCTCAAGTCCCCGTATGAGCCGTACTGGACCCCTGAACCTTACTCTGAGAGCAATAAACCCTTAGTCTGAACAAGCACCATTCAACAGAACTCGTCAGGGAACCCGCCGAGCCCTTAGAGGAACCCTGTTCTAGTATGGACCCTGTAAAGGATTACCCCTTTACCCGAATCAACACCCCCAACCCCCTCTACATCCTAAGCCAGAGACCTTTAGGCCCCAAAGCCCAAGATTATCCCAACCGGGCTTGAAGAGTTGGTGACCTTCAGGTTCCTCTAGCCCAGAAGCTCGTGCGAAGGTGAACGAGTACTTTGAGTACGTGTCCATGATTAAGTCCGTCAATCTGTGGCTTGCCGGAGTTGCGCGGAAGCCGGCAAGCCCTAAAAAGCCAAGTCCTAAACAGCATGGGCCCAGCCGTCGTCACGAGAGCCCAAACCCTGCTGCAAACATTGCCACATGCGGGACATTTCAAACATTTTCCATGTGTCATGTAAAAGCACTCATTTCAATCATAGCGTTGTGGGACAATTTAAACTGCACCCAGACGGTTCGAGGCTCGGTGCTCAGTCGGAAGCAGGGCACTTTCGGGAGTTTGAAACCTTGGTGCCCCGAGGGTCCAAGTGCCTGCAGAACATTAACTTGATCGTGAACCGTCCGTCCTTTCCAACATGATAGAGGTGGTGGTGTGGGACTTAAGCGTTCAGGATGGTGTGCTTGCTTGTGGGGTTTGGCTTCCGGGGTCTAGGGTGTAAGGGTTTAGGGCGCAGGTCTAGTAGCCTCACATCCAACAACAAAAGGCCATAATCTCAGGGTTCAGGCATGCTTCTAGCTTTCGGGCTTCGGAATGTCCGAAGCAGTACTTGCGGCGCTCAGAGGGGTGAGATTAAGGTTTGGGTTTGGGGACTCGTGTTGGAGTGTACGGGTTGAGGTTTGCGGGTTAGGGTCAGTGTTTGGGAGTTTGAGTTTGCGGGTCCGTGTTTGCGGGTTTGGGGGGTCTAGGAGTCTAGGTGTTGGGGTGTGAGGCCGTGGGTTGCCTGGGCTTGAAGCCTCCCTCTGGAAATTTGGTCTGCACCGTCCTGTTTCATAGCCTGCTTTAAGGGGTTCAACATTTGGGCGATGCTGGGGTCCGGTGAGATGGTCAACTTCCTTGTGCCGGGCCTGTAGCACCAATCCCGAAGTCCCAGCGGAAAAACCGAGGCGGTGAGAAGAGATCTTGAACGCAGATCTTTGCACGACAAAGCCCTTCCTGAGGACTGGCTTCTGTAAAAACACTCGATGTAAATAGAATTCGAAATTGAGCCAGGACGATCTCACTGTTAGGGACTAGGGGCTTTAGGGCTTACCGGCCTTCTGAGGCCCATGCTAGGGGTTCTTGGACCATCTTTTCGCCATTCGGGACCCTACCAGTGAGACATCGCCCATTCCATCGGTTGACCTCTCGACGAATGCTGTCCCTGCCGCCGGGACCTCAGCTTCTTTGCGCGTCACACTCAGAGACGCAGCGGTGGTTCAAAACAGGTAGGATCATAGTTGGGATAGTTCCAGCCCCAAGTATACCTAATTATATGCAGGATCATAGTTGAGAGCACCCCTATGAGGGTACTGAGAGCCCCAAGCATAGGCTACTTAGCAGGTTCCCTGATCCTTTAGTGCGCTAGACCTAAAAGACCCTTGAACCCAGAACCTTGGGGGATCTCGAAGGTACTTCGGCGAGCATCCGAATCAGCAACTACAGTCAGATTTACTTCTGGCTCCAACCAACCGTATTTCCCACCTTACATACTAAGTCCCATGATCCCCCAAGTCGAACCCCCTGGTATGTTTTATCTGGAGTTCAATCCCCAATCTCGGTAGCACGGAAGCCCCTACGACCTACGACTGCCTATCATACTATTCTTTCGGTTCCTCAACATGACTACACCATAATGTACTCCGAAGCCCTCTTCTATCTTTAAATGCCCCTTTATCATAAGAAAATGGTCTGCGAGTTTCCTTGTGAAACTTTCTCGAGGGTTGCGAGTACGGCTTCCGACCCTTTCCCAGCCCAACACCATGCCTCTATCCTAGAAACCACGGTTTAGGGTTTGGGGATTTGCTTTAGGCTTTAGAGTTCAGGGTTGAGGGCTTCCCGGGTTTGGGGTCGAAGGATTTGGTCTTGGGGTTTCGGGTATACGACCCCTCCTGGAACGGCACTTGCTCAATGCCTCACACCCAGGTTCAATGCCCTAGACCCCAGCTGCGACCACGGGATCCCCAAAAAGCCTGATTCCCGCACCAAACGAGCAAGTTCCAGCGGTGCACTCGGAATTCAGCAAACCAGCAAATAATGCCTCGAGCTCCTTTCACAGAGTGCTTTAGTTAAGTCATCCTAATCGACTTGCTTTGGTCTCTATATTGACCTTAACCTGTTTAGAGCGAAGGAGGTTCAGTTTAGGGTTGTGGGCTTTGGGCTTACAGTTGTTGGTTGAGGGTTCGCGTTGAGATTCCAGGCCTTAGGCTTGGAGCCTTGACTTTGAGGGTGTACTTCAGGGCCCTTAATAATTACCGGATACTGGGCCCCAAAACCCTATTCTAATTATTAAGGCCCCTACATCAGGCGGGTTGAGGGTGTTGCAGACTCACCATGTTTTAGATTTGGAGATGCCCTTTTATTAGAAAGTTGTTGGTTCTACGAAGGATTGTCTAGAATGTTGGTGTTCTAGGTGCTTTCCGGTTCGCGGCTACGTGCTGTGTTTCCCTAACATACCCATAGCATAGAAGCGCAAAAGCCCAAGTCTAATTGGATGTTTAGGGTTTAGGGCTTAGGCTGTCTATCCATATGCTGCTTCTCACTGCCCAGGTAAGGTCTCTGGAGAGCGGGGACGTCGCGCAATGCGGTCTCTTGTTTCGTCCGCATCCGCAGGCCATGATACCAGTGTCAGAGTTTCCGAAGATAGGGGACCCTTATATCGTACTTAAACAGTAGGATCCCTATTATAAGGACCCCAAAATAAGGTACCCCTGATTTTCGGAAACTCCCATGTGCATAGTTTGGCGTGACAATGAGGGTTACTTTGGGGTCGTAGCATTCACGATACAGTTAAAGTCGACATAAAGCAGCGGCTCCAGTATGGGCGAGGCCTTCGAATGTAGCACCCATAATTCCAATATTCGTGCCGAGAGAAGCTTGTAGCCCTGAACCCGGGATCCCTGAACCCGAAGCCCTAAGCCTGTCTCGAGCCTTCTCTCAGCGAAATGCCATCCACCGTGATTTGTGCCAAGGCCTGGTAGCATGTTTGGTTTTTTGCAGCCATGTGTAAAGGGTCAGGAGACGGTTTTAGCTAGTAGGCCGTCTAGGATACTTCTAGCCGCAACTGGGATCTACTTGCTAAGGCCATCTGATGCTGTAAGTCCCCTTTACAGAAATAGAAGAAAGGCCGGAGAATCCAGCATCCCACCGGAGAGCAGTTCCTAAGAAACTCGAACGTAGCAACCCCCGAGGAAACTCAACGCCCTTTTGTAGTCATAGCTGCTGTATAATCCCAATCTTACATTTGCATCAAACCCTAAACTCCAGCTACGGCGCCCTTACAGAATCTTTATCAAGGAATGCTAGGCCCTAAACCCCAAACCCATCTAAACGCGGTCACCTGTGGTTTCGGCTTCGGAAATTGCAAGACCGGCCTTGCTCTCCAGCGACGCTCTCCAAGTTGACTACAAATGAGGGCTGCTCTGCCTAGCGATTTCAGGGATTTAGAATGTGTTGTGGGCAGTGTAGGGTTTCTAGGGATTGTTTTTGGGCTTGGGGTAGTACTCAGAGGCTCAGGGGACGTAGGAATTAGGTTTGCAACGGGCTTGGTGTAAGGACAGCTCCCGCTAGCGTATTCATATAGTTGTAGGAAACCACTGCACGCACGCACTGATTATACCCGTCCAAGTGATAGCAGTTAGGCACGGTATGCCATTGAGTAGCTACGCCCTTCTTCCTGCTAGGGCACTTGTGCCACAATGTCACACACAACATGGTACTTCACACGTGCACAAATTACACCCCCCTCGCCGAAGCGACAGTCTGAGGCGCAAACAGGCACGGAAGCTTGGTGCTGTGTGGCCTGCCATAAAGGCGGCTGGATTGTGGCTCGGGGCTCATAGGCTTTCTACTACCGTAAAGCGGAAGATACGGGAGCAGATTAATTCTTGTGGCGCGCGTTTTAAAGTCGCGACATGCAATTATAAAGTGGCGGCGATCCAGCAAGCCTTGATTCATGGCGTGGATACGAGCCGCAAGAAATCGGTGCAGCATGGGACGAATACATCATCCACTGGAGCTGCGAGCGATTCGGAGTTGTCGCTGTGCGACTGCCAGAATGTGCAACATGAGATTTTTCTGGATTTAAGGGAATTCGGCCACCTCTAGGAGGGGCTGGAAATCGCAGTACCGGTTAACGTGACGGAACCACGAAATGCGAGGCAGGCAGCTTAGCACCATCCTCCGGAACCGGAAGACCTACCATAGGGATGGGATCCCCGCTGGTAGTCGCGACCCCACCCCTGCTGTTGGTACTGCTGTTGCTGCTGTCGGCGAGCGTCGGCTTTTGCTTGGGCTTCGCGCGACCTTTTAGCATTACGCAGGCGTTCCTCGTAGGCACGACGAGCAATCCCTGTCTGAGCTGCGAACTTTTGAGAAAGCCATTGCACCCATTCCTCGGCGGTATAACTTGCCCGTGGGTCAATGTAGATTGGCTCTTCAGCAAAAGTTACGATCATGCGCACAACTTTGTGCTGAAGGAAAACATCAACAAACTTACGCAAGCTGTATGCCCCTCCAAGCCACATCACGCAAAAAGGATCGTCAGTCACAGCTGAGATTAGGCCTGCCCTAAGGGCGGCTGGATTGTTGTCGTAAAGGTAAAGGAGCCGCGCAATCTCTTGGTTCCGAGGGCCTTCTGAGCTACCTCCATAGGATCCGACAGCGAGAAGGCGTTGCTCCTTCGAGCGACCGTGGTTCGGGAGGCCGGCCTTTGTCAGAACATCTTCAATCGCCAGGAATTCACGGTCGTACCCGTTCCCCACGCTGTGCATGGTGTAGTCGACGTCATTGTCGAAGCGGTCAACGATGGATGTGAAGTTGTTCTTTTGGGCCATTTTCAGCTGCTGTCTGGCCTTCTCCAAGGCCTCCGCATCAAGGGAAGTGGTGCCACGTGCAGTTGAGTGATCTCTGGTCATCTCGTTGATCACTTCATCTGGGCTCAACTGCGAACGGGGCTTCCCGGCCGATGCTGCCGCAGCTTCTTCCGCGAAACATCTTGCTGCGCGGACCTTCTTCCTTGCGCTTTGCTGCGAGGACTTTACGATGTGCACGCCGCAGTGCACGCAAATCATCTGCCCGACCATATGCTGGGTCCCACAGTGTGGGCAAGCACGATAGCGGCTACGCGTAACGGGGGCTGGAGGAAGTGCCAATGGCATTGCCTTAGGCTGAGGTGGTGCCTGCTCATACATGGGCTCGACCTTCACCTTCTCCTCCTCCTGCTTCACATCGCCCTCCTCCGACTCAACCTCGACTTCAACCTCAACGGGTTCCTCTTCCAGGAAGCGCACACGCTTGCGAGATTCAGCGGGCTCAGTAGTGCCCCCCGGCTCAAGTACAGCGGTCTCTTCTGGAAGGAAGTCTGAGGCTGTTGCATCATTGAGCGCCAGTGGTGCCGATGAGGATGGCTCCACTGTAACAGTAACTTCAACCATTGGTTCATCTGCCGGGGCAGATTCCTCAATGCTCTCTTGGCCTCCACTAAGTGGGGCTGAAAGTTCCTCGACGGTGTCTGGGAACTGCTCGGTCATGGTGGCGCCTGGGTCTTCGACGCGTCCGGAATCACCACGACTTCCTCATCGCCCGTTTGACGGGACCACACGATGCACTGCTTCAGAGTGTCCCTCATGTAAAGGACACAGGAGCCTGGGACGTGGTCCCGAGTAAGGATGCCCTCGGAGGTTGTCTCGAACAAGTAAGCGTACTCGTTCACCTCGCGAGTGTCCAATACCAACTCGTATGGGAGGTTGGCACGGCTCCCAGCGCGGCTTTTGCGAAATAGTTGTGATACTTTCCGCTCCGCCCATAGCCAGGTTGAAATCCGCTGCTGAGGATACTGAAGGCTGAATCGTGGGTTGTACGATGAGAGATGCGAGGGGGAAAGTCCCCGAGAGCCAAGTATGGCCGACCTTGATAGGTGGCTGAAACACCGAGCTCCTCGCAGTTGTCGTCGGTGAACCAGTTGATGGCGATCGATGCGTCGGACACAAGATGCTTTATGCGCTCGCTGTGCCCGTGCGAGGCGCAAATCCAAGTGGGCCATACCTCCGCCTCGATATAGTCTCGGCGAGGATCTGACTCCAACCCAGTGAGATTAAACCGGCCTTTGTTGTCGTAGGCTACCAATCAAAGGATGCCACGTATGCCGATGTTAATCCTGTGGGTGTCCCATAGGTGGTGGATCACCTCTTGGGTTCGCACCCATTTGCCTCTTCTCGATGGGAGCTGAACGTTGGAGCCCCGGATCACCCCAGTCATGTAGCGTTGCTTCCACTCGCTCATGGTGGGCTTCGGCAGATGCTCCGTAGGGATCTCGTTGGGCAGGATGACTCGCATTCCCTCGCCCTCGGGGTCCTCTGGACAAGTGTCTTCGTCCACGAATCCGCACATCTCCATGAGATCTACATCATCCTGGTATCGCATCCCGATATAGTCAGCTTGGCGAGCTTTGAAAAAGCCGCTGGAGGTGTCCTTCTTTGTCATGCCTTCGCGAACTGCCGAGAACGTCCGATGAGTTTCGGTACGATACGGCATGGCGGAGAGGACTTCGTCGAAGGATGCGTCCGGGACCTCACGGGAAGAAGCACTGCCAGATGGGCCACCACTAAGTGGGGCTGGATCCTTGTGTTCAGCACGAGCTCGTTGTTCAGCTTGTTGTTCTGCTCGTCGCTTTGCATCCTCATGGGCCTTTGCGTATCCCCAGTCAAGGACGTCGCGTGGCACCTCTTTCATACCTGTGACAGGCAAGTCAGGGGGCGGCACGTAATTCGACTCCCATGGGCTGGGCATTCGTTGGCTGCCTCGAGGATTTCGGCCTGCCTTTGAAGGCGGCCGGAGAGCTGCGCCCGAAACAGAGTACGATCGAACACGTACTGCATCGAGTAGACTCTTGTCCCCGAAGCATCGTAGGGAAAGCGTCTGACCAGCTCATCCATGACCGGATCCGGCATCTTGCTAAACATGTGATCGGACTGGCATACTTTGATGCATTGCCCGATCGCCGATGCCAATGCAGCTCTGTGGGTCGAGTCCTCCCTGAAGTGGTGGTGGTCGTGCTTCGGGATTTGTGCGACCGGTTCCTTCAGTGAAGCTGTGTAGACCCGGGCTACGTGCGTAGCCTAAGAACTTACGGATTGCCTCCCGATACTCCGGCGGTAGCCCGTAGTCGATCGGGCCGGCGTCACTGAGGATCTGGATCGACCCGACTACTGGCCTGCCCTGAAGGGCGGCTAGACCACAGACCCTGGCTGCGATTTCTGACCAACTCCCTGGGCACTGAGGCCTGCTGCCACTGAGGAGTTCCAGGATCAATGAAGACCCCCCTCCTGCCGCACAACTCGTTGCCCATCCAGACAACAACGATATCAATCTCCAGGTAAGCGGGATTGAGCGCCTCGTTGATGACTTCCGGATGAAGGCGAGTACGGCTTCTACGATGGAGTGCAGATTCCCTCCCCAGATTGCCAGATATGTCCAGGTTTTGTCAAGGCCTTGAAATCTTCGGCCATTTCCACAAAGGTCCTCACACCAGCTTTAAAGATCAAGGTCGAGTCCGAAACTATGATGGCTGCCTTCTCTCGGCCACGGCTGTCGCCGGGCTGGAAACGCGAAAGCCCCTCGTCGGAGACGCGCACGATCTTGTGGAGCGACTTGTAGCCGTGGTCCACATCGCCTAAGCACGTTCCTAAGGCCCGCTGAGCTTCGGCACCAGTGCATAGTTGCTGGACGGAGACCTGCCAGTCATCTGGATTGAGGCCTAGTTCGTGCCCGAGAACAGCATTCCATATGTGATAATGGGCCCATTCCCGCTTGACACTGTCCCCCACGGGGGCGATTTCCGAGGGCGTGCCAGCCCTGTTCGCACCATCCATCCGCTTCTGGGGATCACTGATCATCTTTAGCATGCTCTGATGAGCCGCTGTACAGGGGCAGGCAAGCACCTTCCTAAAGTTCGCAAGATTAGCAAGATGTGAAGAAGCGTTATCATCTAAATCATCATGATCTGCGACTTCGTGCTCGATGCCTTAGCGAGCTGATGTTCTGTTCCTGAGAGGACGATGTCCTGGGCACAGTTCGCAAGTAGCAATGCCTGGAGCCCTGCGCACACCAAAGATGCATTTCCAAGTCGTGCAATTTCGGCATTAATTCCGTCGAACATACGGTCATCGACGGACCCACGCAACAAAACACAGAAGTTACAGGAGAACAAGTGAGCCAACTCAGCGATCTCAACCAGACTCCTTTGTAACCTCCTCAAGTCACCTTCCGAGAGCGATGCCATCACCACCGTAACAAGCGAAAGTGAAGTGATAATGACTGCTCCCCCCTCGTCGCGAACAGAAGCGATGAGGCGGGTCAAAGGTAACCATTGTGCTGGAGTTTCATGGCGAACCGTAATCCACCATTGCTCAAGTCCCAGACCCCCCTGATCGGTGCATGCAACTGGCCTCGGCAAAAGCCGGGCTGGAGCGGCGACCGCAGCTGGTTTGGGCAGCCTGAACTTGAGTAATTCCAATTGGTGTCGTATGTCAGTGCTCATACTACCTACTTGAGAGGATGTGAAGGCGATCAGACCAAAGCGCGTACCCTTCCACGGCAACACACAATGATGTAGATCAGGGGCAAAATACAAGGGGGTACTCTTGGTGTTGTGAGAACCTCCGGTGACGACCTTTCCATTGTCCTTAGTCTGACTGTCCGGACCTTGGCCAGGCATCTCCTCAACCCACAACGAACCCCCCGAAAAGTCCCCGAAACTAATCGCAAAGTTTTCGCTCCCCTTGAAGTTCCGTGAATCTGCATGCAACAGAGACTTGGCATCACGATTCACAGCGATCGAAGTCCAAGTGAAATCGCGACGTGCATGTTTGCTGATCCACTCATTCATGTACTCGCAAGCAAGGGGGAATCTCTTGGTGATGTTGGTGATCCCTTGCATGCTGCTGAACGAAAAGAAACCCCAGTTGTGGTAGTAGGACTCATCGTTTGTGGTAAGCCGAGACTTTCGTCGCTTGCTTACTTGATTGGGAATTCTGATGCAACTGACTGCAACCCTTCAAAGCTGAAATCCTTCGCTTCAAGAAGACCCTGAGCGGTGTCCTCAGGCTGTGGCCTGCCATGACTGGCGGCTGCAATCAGAGGTTTAGCAACCAAGTGACTGGGCAACATCTGCGCACAGGTTATGATTGATTAACATAAGAGCATGAAGCCACTTAGTCTTCTCAGCGAAAGGCTTGGTGAAGATGTCAGCAACCTGTTCCAGCGTAGCCTGAGGTTGATTTGCGATCATGCTCCCCAGACCAATCTGCATCACAGAACTGCCAAAGTTTACACTCATTGATGCGATCCCCAATAAAACCTTGCATCCGAACATCGAGCGAAGAATTGATGTAGCAGACAAGTCTGTGAAGTGCTGCGTCGCAGTCCTTGCTCCACTTCGTCACTCTACTGGCGAGGCTTTGTGTAGCCTGCAGGAGGTCCCCTCGTGCCATCCTAGCGGCAAATAGGATTTTCATGAGAACTTTACTAGCTATCAGCTGAAGGCGACCCATAGGTTCCTCTCCCTCAGTCGGTTTGGCTATCCTGTTCTCAGAAAACGGAGTGGGCACATTGGTCAGCGACTTCCTCGAAACCTTAGCGAGATCACAGTACCTGTCGACACAAGACATCAGGAAGTCTTTCATGTCATGTGTCATGACATTCACTGGCTTATCCATGGATGGAATAGCCTCCTTACAAATGGTGTCAGTACCCTTGAACTTCTGTTCCTCGGCTTCCCTCTTGGCCTCAGCTTCAGACCTAGACGGCTTGCCTTTGGAAGCAGCTAGAGCGTGTCTGATCTTTTCGCCATCGTGACCTGGTAAAGGGAACAAGGATCGGCCGGTCCACCATTCCTCACGCTTAAGGTTTGGGTCAAGATTAGTGTCGTGTTCCTCGATTGGGCCGTCGTCGACAACAGAACTCTGGTTGTTGACAGGTTTGGGAAAACTTCAATGTCCCGATTGGTGGGAACATACAGCCTCTTCCTAGGGTAGATGTGGTGACGAACAACTGTGCCGAAGCTTGCGTCTACTTCCCAGCAGTCCTCGCGAACTTGTGACCTCGGGTCACCCCTGGCTGGAGCAGTGGTCTTTTTGTCAAACACATACGCAAACGGATGCGCCGACCAAGGAAGCTTCACCTGGGTTTTCTCAAAATGGTTACAACCAAAGTGCCTACCGAACGGCTCAGGAGGATTCATGTCGATGACACTTTCTACAGTAGCCCATCCCTTAGCGAGATTCTTTGCTGGTCCTGCCATCTTAAAGTCATGCACGTAGATGACGAGAAGAAGATCAAGTTCAGCGTGATAGAAAATGGACTGCCAGATCTCCGGCAAAACAGGTGTCCACCCTACGGTCTTAAGCTGGTCTTCGCAGTGCTGTTCCCAGATTCCGCCAGAATCAGGGTGACCGTAGAGTGCAAGCATTAATGGCGCAACCGGATCCTGAAACCCTTGTCATTCCTTGGCCGCCTGTTGCGTGGGAGCCTGACCCAAGTTTCTACGCCCTTAAACAAAGCTTACGTGTAAGCCTGCTTCGCGTCAGCTTGTTGCTTCGAGTGTCCAGGCTGGCTACCGAAGACATCGATGACTTTAGCGGCCTCCATTGAAGCGTGGCTTGAACCGAGCTCAGAGAAGATCGCAAGATCGTTGTGTTCATCTGAGACTCTGTTGCCCTGAAAGACGCTACGTCCCTTCCACTTCCTATCAGGGTGTCCCTCTGGGAGCTCGTCGCCCTTGATGCTGCATATTTCGAAGATTCTCCCGAAATGAGTCTTGATACCCTTTCTAATGGCCTCAGCGGACACATCTCGAAACTCGCGAACCTTCGAATGCAACCAACAAGACTTATCGACAAGCTTCTGCCACTCTTTATCCATGGCGGCTTTTGCTGCTGGGGTTCGGTCAATCTCAGCTTGGTTGACGACCCTAGCCACCAAAGCATACTCGAGAGCAGAGACTTCCCCTAACTTTTCCCAGTAGAGGGTTGCCATCTTCACGCGACGTGGCTCATCTTTACAAGTTGTTACTGGGGCAGCATCCCGTTCGGCCTCTGCTCGAGCGGCTGCCTCGCGGCGGCATTTAGACTGATACCTTTCGATGTCAGCCTCCCACTGATTCCGAGACATCATGTGCCACTCCTCACTAGAGGTATCCGGGGGACGCTTCGAACCCTTCTTGTTTCGAACAAGCCTAATCCCATCCCAGTTGTAACCTTAGGCACAGGTTTGCCATCGGGCATCGTGAAAGGATCATGGCTCGCAAAAGTCGGTTGGGGGCTTGTCAGTTGATGATCCACGGCCGTCCCCTTCCGGGGGGCGGGAAACCTCACCTGATCTACCCTCAGCATCTGGGGGTTTATCCTCATCGGGGACACAGACTGGTTCGCTTTTCAAGCTCTCCCTCCACGTCTCTGCCCTCTGGGTTCCAGGGGTCCAAGGCGTTAGGACTAAGGCTGGTTGCGGTCGGTCCTTAGAAGAAAAGGTGCAATCTTGCTCACCTAACTTGGGTGGTTCACCCCCCTGATCCTCGGAAACCACGAGAGGAAAAACTAAATCCCCAATCCGGAATTTCGACGCGCTTGACCCGAAGAGTTCTCAGGTCATCATTGTCAATGGCTTCTTGGCTACCCTCTAAGGGAGCTACAATGTATTCCTGTCTCCAAATGAAGCCAGGTTGAATGTGGTACCCAAGAAAGATACCGTCCTCACCCTTAGGGTCGAACTTAGATGCATTCGCAACGTTCTCCTTGGGGTTGTTCCGATAAAGAACCTTGGCACCAAAAGGAATGGACAACCCACTAAACCCTTCACCGAACCTTTCGTTCCATGGGATCTTCGCGGTGTCCATCCGGTCCATCCTCTTGGACAAGTTGAGAGCCATCGTGCGATGTTGAGCGGCGAGCGGCCAAAGCTTCGTTGGCAGTCCTGCCTGTAGCAAGTTCGCCCTCGTGCCCTCGAGCACAGTACGAATTTCCCGCTCAACAACAGCTTTGCTCTCGTCGACATAAGGTCGGGAGGAGTTGTGACGAACCTTGAATTTGCCAGTTGCATTCTTAAGCTCTGGGGCATTGTCCGAGTAAATGATCCCTGGTTCGTCATCTACAGTGAAGCAGTGCAACAGGCAATCATAAACCTCTTCCGATTCCTTGGTTCCTGCCTGGTACACATAACGAAAGTTAGTGAACACGTCCTTAACCACAAGAGCAACTTTCTCAACTTCGATCCCAAAATCACGCAAATCCTTAGTCACAATGTGATCAATGGTCACGTGGTCTCCAAACTTCTTCGAAAAGATAGTGGAGCTCCCCCCTCACTTTCTGGCATGCGGTGCTAGCATTTTGGCCTTTTGGCAAACCTTGCAGAAAGGGTTCTTAGGACGATGGGTGAATTTGTGTTCCGGGCTATTGGCCTGCAGCTTAAGCTGGGCTGTACGCTTTTCATCTTTTGGAACAGCTTCAGCTTCCTTGTCGCTGTCGGGCTCCGGTGCTGGGTCATCAGCAGGTCTTTTAAAGATCGTTATGCTCAGGACGGAGGCATCAGAAGGAAGCTTAGCTACCCTATTGTCCAGCGTCCTAACATCCACGCCCTTTTCGATCCTGCCATTTCTTGACATAAGTCCAGGTACTCCGGATGACGTGCTTTGGGAACCTCGTTGCAGGTGTCCTAAAGGTTTTGGGAAAGTGCCCCACGATCATTTGTGGGAAGGAAATATGTGAAACCCAACCTGGTTTTTGCACGTAGTCCGCCTTGATTCCTAGCGGTGCGACCTCTTTCAAAAGCTTTTTCAATCCTAGGGTCGAGTCCTTTACCCGAGGACTCTCCTTCAGACTCGCTTTCAGCTGCACTGGCGTGCCTTAATAGACCGTTGAACGGGGAAAACCCGAAGACTCCTGGACGACTGGCGAATGCGCTGATTTCTCGTCCTTAGCCGACATGGCGATTGTGCCATCACCGATCACGGGCACCCGTCCACGAAGCTTGCAGTGCAGCTTTTTGCCTTCAGGAGTGACGAAATAGGGTGCTTTACCGGCGTACCAATGAAAGTCGAAACCTTCGTCCATGCATCAGACTCGAGCACGTAGCATTCTAGAACGCTGTTGATTTCGGGAACGTCTAGCCTCACTGCATCGTTGCCTTTCACGGGTCCGTTGGCCGTGATTAGGGAGACTGGTCTGGAGGATGGCTCAACGGGCACGTCGGGAAAGTGAGCTCTACAATCGGCCTTGCTGATCAAGTCTTCTTCACTTCCGGTGTCGGCTAAGAACTCAAGACTCGGGGCCAAACCAGCGCAAGAAGGGCGAATGAGACGCTCGCACTCTTCGCAGAGAAACCCTTCGTCATTGCATTCATACCCGCATTATGCGGTCATTCCTTGCAAACTGCAGTCGATCATGTTGGAGAACTGTTTTGCCCGCCCACACACGTGCCTTCTTCAAGTCCTTAGGATCCGAGCGGGGGCATTCCTCAGCAGTGGGGAAGGTTTCATTAAAGACACGGGGAAGATAGGCATGCTTGCGCTTCTTACCCTCGGGCTCGATTGCGATCATTTCCACCGCGTTGTCAAAGCTCACTTTAGGAAGCTCCTGAAAGTAGAAGATCGTCTTACCTATCCACATGCTGCCTGGCCCTTGAGATGGAACCTTTCGCCAATTGTAGACTTTGCTTCCCACATAAGGAGAAACCGGTAACACCTGCTCGAGCTTTGCTTGGCTCCTAAGCTTCTTGGGGTTCACGGGACATGAGTTGTCCGGAACATACCAATCTGTTCGGTACTTTTTGTGGTGGCGAATCAGCTTGTTGCCAGTGAAGTCTACCTCCCAAAAGTCCTCGTCTTGCGATGCGGCCACAGCAAACTTTGGCGTGATCTGAAGATCCGCTGTATGCTCCATGCAGCAGACTTTGGTGCCTTGTCGCTTGACTTCGCCCTGGGACTTCTCCCTCTGCGCGGAGCTGGGGAGTTAGCCCTTGGAGACCCTGCTTTGGGGGCTGCTGGGGCGGCTTCAGACTTCGGAGCGAAAGTTAAAGGCTTCTCGATGTCTTTGTGTTGGAACCGGCATTTGTCGCCTCTAGAACAGTTCCCTTCTTTCCAGAATTTACAGGTCACATTAATCTTCTTCTTGGGTTTGTCGCCTTTTGGGGACAATCATTTTTTCTTGTGAAGGAAAGGACAGTTGTTGCCACGCTTGCAAGTTCCTTTGAGGAAGTCATAGCATACTCTGGGGCTAGGGGACCTAGACTTACCAGGAGACTGGGATTTGTTTCTGCGGGGTGATCTGGGCCTTGGGCTCTGCGATCTGCCACGGCCTCCTCTGGATGAGGGGCTGGATGCACGGCCTGGTGACTTTGAAGCAGGGGCACCGTACTTATCCCCGTGAGACCGTGCGAAACAGTCACGGTTTTGGCGCTTTCGCTCTCTTGTTAAGAGATCTTTGAGCGACTTAACCAGGAATTTGTACGTGTGTTGTTCCGTCCCCTCTGCCGCTCTGTCATAGATTTCCAGGTCGTACTTGAGCCTTTTGGACTGCTTGAGTTCACGGAGGAAGATGTCTCTCAGGGTTGTTTCGTCCGGCGTGTGGCTAAGACCTGACATGACGCTTTCCCAGTTGCTAATGAAGGTGGAAAGGTCATTGTTCAGAAGCCTAACCTTCAGCAAGTCCTCAACCGAGTACAGAGAGCCCACCTCCTCGTTCGTCTTGGTACTGATCGAAGAGGTAGAGCACCTGCCGTCCTCGGACCGCTCTGAACTTGGCCGCTTCCCTGGCAACTTTGGTAAGTGCAGCAAGGAGTTTCGTATCGAGGGTGAGGAATTTCTCGGGGTCTCTTAAGGACTCATGACTAGCGTCTTTGTGGTAAGCCTGCATGACCCACTTGAAAGCCTCGTCTGGCGAGTCAGAGGCTGCTCTAACTGCTTCCCTCGTTGCCGTCTTCCAAGACCGGTACGATTCGGGGTTCGGGAACTTCGGTAGGTTTATGGACTCTGCCTCCTTCACTTTCGGCTGGCCTACATCTTCCTTAGGCTCGCCCTTGAGGCTCCTCAAGCTTTGGAGGATTGCCATTTGGGTCTCTAGGAGACCTGTGTTGAAGACCTCAGACACTGGCGCGCCGGGATCGGCCGCTGGAGGGGCCGCTGTTCCGGGGTGTGGTGCCTGGGAAGGTCCTGCGTTCGCTGTTGGTGACGAAGTGGGCTGTGCGCTCAAACCTCCTGGGTTCATTGATTCGAACAGGTTCCTAGCACCTTGGGGGAGAACACTAGGCATCGAGAACATCGGTGACTGGGGTGCTTTCGGGAAAGCAGATGGACCTGCGGGCATGCTCGGAGCAGGCACTGGCTGGCCCTTAGGGGCAGCTGGATTGACCTGTTCCAAGACCTTCTCTAGTGCGGTCTCAGCAGAATCCAATCTGTCCTGAAGCTCCTCATTCTGTTCCCTGAGAGATGCTTCGTATTCTTCTTGCTGTCTGTTCTTGAACAGCTCAAAGTGTGCTTGGATTTGTTCCAGCATAACTTCCTGTGAGTTTTCAGTGTGCTGTCTTGCCTGTTCTTCAAGGTTCTGCGCAAATCGCGACTCCATCAGTTGTTGGTCCAGTGCATCTGTGATTCGGCTTTGTTGAAGTTCCGCGAGCTCTTGACGCAACCTTGTGTCTTCGTCATAGGAATGTACCTGGCTCAAAATCATTTCAGACAAAAGAAGCTTTTCACGAGAGGCTGCCTTGTACTCAGAGGCTAAGGCTGCTTGCAATTCCGCTACCACTTCAAGGTGATTGCGTTCTGCTCTCTGTTCCAAGTCTGCTGTTTGAATTGCGGATGCTTCTTGATAGGTCAGCATGTGTTGCCTGTGTCTTGCTTCTGCTTGAGCTTCAAGTTCTCCGACTTCTAGCCTGATCTGATTGACGTGTACTTCGACACCGTATTGAGGTGCGAAGACGTTAAACTGTTGGAGCGAGGCTGGGGCCGGGAAAACTAAGCCGGGGGCGCCAGTTCCTGTATGGCCACCCGTGACCGGGGGCTGTGTCGGATTCACGGCGCTTGTGACTGTATCCATGTCTGGGATAAGTTCCGGTTCGCTCATGCACTGACTGTGTTGTACCCAACCAGTTGTGACCAGGCCGTAGGCTACACGGCTGATAACCTATAGTTGTAGGAAACCACTGCACACACGCACTGATTATACCCGTCCAAGTGATAGCAGTTAGGCACGGTATGCCATTGAGTAGCTACGCCCTTTTTCTTCCTGCTAGAGCACTTGTGCCACAATGTCACACACAGCATGGTACTTCACACGTGCACAAATTACAACTCATACCAGGATTCATTACGGTCTTTTTCAGGTCCCTAGGGCTTGTTCAAGCTGCAACCTTGATCGCAGAAGCGTACTTTAAGTTCCCGTAGGTGCTGGGCATCAGAAACCCTGAGCCTGAGAATGTTGGAAAAGCGAACTCCCCGAAGCCTTGTAACCCGAAGCCTCAAGCACTGAAACCCTTCAACCCGGCCCCACATAATCCTGAACCCTCCATTTCACTACCCTTCACGAAATCCTGAACCCTCCATTTTATTGCCCTTTATTTCTAACCCGTTTTGGACTTCTCTAAGAGGCTCAGGGTGGCTCTCAAGACATTTCGAGCAGCTCTCAGATGAGGGTCCTATGACCTTCATATTGACGCAAGAGACTACCAGGCCCCAAAGATGCTAGCTGCACAGTAGGCGGGGGCTTCTGTTCCAGAGATTCGAGGGTTTAGGATGCTTGGGCTTGAGGTTTAATGGATTTTCTTGTGGTTTGCCGTTACAAGACCTAAAGTGCACAGCCGGATTGGCCCTGGAATTTATGGATTGTTGTTGGGGGTTGCTTGGAGCTAGTCCAGGCTCTGGCGGCGGGTTTGTGGCTTGTTGGCTTGCTTTTGACACTTGTTTGGGGCGCCGGGCTGTTAAGATTCCCTAAGCCCCTAACTGCTTATCCCTTGAACCCAAACCCTCGACCCTAGCAGATTTAAATACTGCGCCCCTTGTTGTCTGCTTGAAGGCTTTGTGATAGTGAGAGCCTTTGGAGATGCAAGGTTAAGTGGTGTTATGAGCACTTATGACTATCGTTGCCTTATTCCTAGTAGTAAGGTAGGTAACCTTTAGCCTTTTGTGGGTGGTATAGTCCCCATATAATCCCTATATAACCAAAAAGGGTTAACCTTCAATTCCCCATGATACCCGACAAGTAAGTATTTAATTTGTAACCCTAAGACTGTTTGTAACCCTGGTTGCTGCGTGCCATGATTCCCCAAGCAGGGCTTGGGATCTACTGTAAACCCCATAAAAGTTGGAAGCCGGATTAAGGCCAAATAGTGCTGGGATTCCCTATACATTACTGCTAAGGATTGAGGCTATGGGGTTTTCCAACTTTTACTTTTGGGCCTCTACTGCAGAGTTTGGTATCGGCAGGCTTCAAGCTTCCCGCAGACACTCGAACCTCGAGCCTTTGTCCTCGAAAACCTTGTCCCATATGGGAGTTTCCGAGAATTAGGGCCATTAGGGGTTACCTCATTTTGGTGTCCTTATAATAAGGATCCTCCTGTTTAGGGTACTGTATCAGGTTCCCCCATTTTCGGAAACTCCCATATGCCATTGCTGCTTCAGAGGGATGTCAGTATGCTGATTGTTCAGGACGGCAGGGGATGAAGAAACGCATATGGGAATGTTCGGTTCGAGATAACCTCAGTGGGTCCATAAGGTTCAGGGCGCAGGCGATCGAAGAGTTCTTCTGTCCCGGCATCGCTTTCGTTTGCTTCGATACACTAGAGGTAGGCTATCAGGTTTAAGCAAGTGATTCTGTCGCGATGCCCCTGTCTGAGAGGTAGCCCTGGGGGCCTGGGAACTTAGAAGATTCGCGCCACAAGCGTTGTGCGCCGGTGGTGGTGCTGTCACAGCAGATGAAGTCAAAAAGGCTGGCTGCTTCACGACCACCCGAAACCCGATAGTATCCTTAGATGGGGCCAGCGGTTCCGACAACTCGCGCTGCCTTTGAGGAGTTGTTTCTTATTCAGAGTTTCTGGTTCCCAAAGCCCTAGACCCAGGGGATGCACGACTCCATATAGCAATTCGGGGCTCAGGAAAGCGATATCCACGATATCGCGATCCCAAAGGATCAGCATGTGCATGTGGTTTTTGTTGGAGGTTGCCGCATCTTTCCTGTCTCCTTTCGCTTCCGTTCCTCTCACGGCACATGCACACCCACGCATGAACGTACAGAGTTTCAGAAAGAACCTATGTGCATTCAGGGATGGTCTGGAAAGGCTTGGGGGATTGGGCCGGGGTTGGGGCAAGCGACAAGCAGTAATGACGTGGAGTGTGTGTGGAACCCTTCGAGAGGACCATGGCAAAGTCAAAATCCCACCTTCGACCGTTGCCGTTGTCCGCAGTGGGTCACGTCAAGCATGCTGCGCCAATGAACCACAAAACACCTTCCCCGAAAGCTTGCTTCATCTCTGCAGTGCAAGATAATCAAAAGCATTATCAACCTCCACCCGACAGACAGCTGCAAGGACCAAACCCACTATGGCCATTACAGAGATGCCTTTCCATGGCATGAATGGTCTGAGGAGTTCACTTTTTGGAAAGAAGGACACCTGGCCTGGGATATGCACGGCTCTGCTTCTTCGGGGCTCGGCCCCGCAGCCCCCAGTCCGGTTAGCCCGAAGCCTCTTTAAACCATAAACGAGCCTTCACCTTACCTCCCAAACCTTCTACCCTGCCGCCACGCCCATGGCCGCGAACTGCCATGCAAAGATCATGTCTGTGCCAGCCTCAGGGCGAAGATAGGGCCTTGATACCTAAACCATGGTCCTTTAATTTTCCTGGTAATGCAAGTACTGTCTAGTCGGTGATATTATCCCCGTTATAGTTACACTAGAATATGCCGATATACTCCAAGGCTCTATCCTAGCTGCTGTGAGGTTTGGGGTTCAGGGTTCAGAGCTTAGGGCTAGGGGATTTGAGGTGTAGGGTTGGCCGCTCAGAGTTCATTGAGGCTCGGGGTTGAGGTGTCAGGAGACAGGAAAATTTGAAATGCGACACCTACCCTAAACCCCTAAACCCTAAAACCTCAGACCCGAGACCGCGCAAACCCGTCTTTAGGCATGGGAGGCTCAGTCTTTAGGGCAACACTCTTGGGTTGTACGGTGTAGCAGCATCCCAGAACCCTAGAGAGGACTTCTACATGCCTACAACCTTAAAGTCAGCTCTATTCCGACACCTAAATCAACCCAAGAGGTAGGGGATAAGAGTCCGGTGAGTTCAGCGCGCACATATTGCTAAAGCAGCAATTATATTCCATTCTACAAATCGGTATTTCGCGAATGATACGCCAATGCAGAACGTGTGGCTTGCTCACATTTCTGACTGACGACGACTTCTCCGCTCCACAAACGCTTCTGCTCGGAGTTGCTCAGGCATCATGCATCAACTCGGATGTGCCGCAGCTTCTAAACTAAAGACACCTGAAACCCTAAACCCCAAAACCTAAAGACCTGAAGATCCTGCATCCCCAGCACACTTACCCTGCAAGCCTCAAGCCTCAGACCTTGTCCGGAAAAACTCAACCCAAGAACCTAATTGCCCTCAACTAGAAGAGCCCAAAACCGTCATACTAAAGTGCCTTCAAGACAAGGCAGAAAAGGCTGGATGTGGATTTCTTGAGTGGGGCCTTCCCTAGAGTAACCCGTGTACTCCAATTTTGTCATCGT
This sequence comes from Symbiodinium sp. CCMP2592, assembly GCA_905221615.1. Lineage (NCBI taxonomy): Eukaryota > Dinophyceae > Suessiales > Symbiodiniaceae > Symbiodinium > Symbiodinium sp. CCMP2592. The sequence goes on along the minus strand of CAJNDT010002157.1, from coordinate 6,743 downwards.
TGCTCGCAAAATGCAATACAGCATGTCTACAAAACCTTCGGAAAATCCTGTTCGACAAGTTGCCACCCCCTCTACTCTACGGAACATACCAAAATTCGGAACCCTAGGGAAGGAGCCTCTTGGGCTTGTATGAACAAGACTTTCCTTTGGTGTGGAGCACGTGGCACGCCTCGGGTCTCATGCAAAGAGAACGAGGCTTTAGAGGATAGTCTTGATGGCAACGACATTGCTCGAGGAACAGCCACTTGGTGGTCATGGAGAGGCGTTGCCGGCCAATGCGGTCGATGATGACGCGCCTCCTGCTGACGCCACTGACTGAGCCTTTCTGGCACGCCTACGACGACCTGTAGCTGACAGACAGCGGCAACAGATTCTGGCGTTGGGACAGAACACACCAAGGAGCCTAAGGAACGCCAAGGAATACTACACTGAAAACACCAGGATCTTCAGAGGCATCCTTTTTGTTTCATGGCTTCTGGGTTCCCATTATAGCACAACTAACGCAAAAAGCTATGCGTGATATATTCAGTGGCTTACCTAGCAGCCTAGAGTTCGGAAGCATACTGCAAAGATCAACATAGCAACCTAAATAATTACCGATGCTGTTTTGGGGGTTCCTTATTGTCATTGTAGTATCACGGGCCCCAAAACCCTATTCTAATTAGTAAGGCCCCTGCATTAGAACCCTACTATAGATCCCCTATAGACCCCGTTAACGGACCCCTTAAAGGAACCCTATTCTGATTATGAAGGCCCCGACATAGTACGCTTATAGATCCCCGATAGACCCCTTATAGACCCCTTTAAAGGAACCCTGTTCTGATTCTTAAGGCCCCTACAGTACCATCAGGGCGTGGCTCCTCCTGGTGCTGCCCAAGTCGAGCTGCGAGTTCCTCGAGGCCTTGTTCAGGCCCCGGGGGGGGGATCGGGATTAGGGTTTTGGGGTTTAGGGTTTAGGGGTTCAGGGTTTAGGGGTTTAGGGTTCAGGGTTTAGGGTTCGGGGTTTAGGGTTTAGGGGTTTAGGGGTTCAGGGGTTAGGGTTTAGGGTTTAGGGTTGGGACTTCAAGAGCTGGTCATAGCGATGTTTCACGCCGTTGCTATGTATAGGTATAGCTGTAGATATGGAGATAGATGCCGTGACTTGTTTGTCTTTTATGCGATTATAGATGTTGTAAGGGGCTGCAGATGTTTACAAAATTTTGCAGTTGTGTGCTTGCTTTTGTTTTGTTGGAGGAGGGGTATGTGTAGGGCTTCCATCAACTCTCTTGGAGCCTTTGGTTTAGGCTTCCGGATCCGCGTACCTTCGGGGTATAGTCTCTTGTGATTTTTCAGATTGGAACTGGAAATGGTCTTCGCTATTGGGGTGCGCAGTCTCGGTGCCCGTCGTCGGTTTGCTTGCTGATGTTTGGGCTTTCAGGTTTCAATGCTGCTCTGAAGTGTCATCCGGAGCCAAGAGCATCCCTATACCGTGACCGTACGAAGCCGGTAGCTGAGCAGGTGCTTCTAGAAGGTTGACAGGGCTCTTGCACACCTTACTACGATTGTAAAGCAGCAGAATACCTACGGACTTTTGAGATACTCTTTAAGTCCCCTAGTCCGGCCCGATCACCTCGGCATTGAGAATCCGGCTGGGTATGCGCCTTCAGGTTGTTGCGTGGTTTTGGAGGTTACAGACAGGGCACTTTAGGGATTCGGCCTTTGTGAGCTTTTCCCAGCCATGCAGCTCCTACGCCCAAAAAGCGTAGAGCCTGAGTCCTTCCTCCCTGAGCTGAGTGGGTAATCGGGTAATTTTTCTCGGCTCAATGTTCGTATACTTAAAGTACTCCTACCCTCACAAGACGGCTCGCCTTGCTTGGACCATGATACCTTGCTCTCGCAAGACCAGTGTAAGCAGTTTTCAAGAAACAATGCAAAGACCCAAGCCTTGAAAAAGGGCGCAGGCCACCTAAAGCCCAAAGCCCTTCGTCCAACAAACTGTCAGGCGTTCAAAGAAAGTAAAGAGACAGCAGAAAATCCAATCAGATGTTCAGGAATTCCGGTGCGCCGAAGCCGGAAGTTTCAGAGCTCCTGCAGCTTCTTCGGGGCAAGGCGGAGACCGGTGATAAGTAAGGGGCCTCTCGTATATTTATAGTACAATGGGCCCCAAAACCCTACTCTAATTACTCAGGCCCTAACAGGAGCGGTTGCGGGCTGTGTTTTTGGCAATTAGGTTTTACGGTTAAGAGATCAGGGTTTTGCGTTACGGATTTAGGGTTTAGAAATGCAGCTGCTCTCGGGAAAGGCGATTCGCGGGGTTCAGAACGAGTCTATGTCTTTTCTTAATAGGATTTCGGAAGGTGTTGTGGTTTTGCTGTTTCGCTGACAGGGGTGCACTCGTTCTTAAACATCTCTTTAGTCCAGGGTATCGTGTCGTTTTTTGACAAAGTCGGCTGCTGCAGGGTGCGTAATTCCTGTCATTAGGTGGTGTTTCGTTTGGACATGACTGATTGCATGACGGTTTGCAACCAAAGCTCAAAGCTGACCCTTCCGGTGTCGCGAGTGTGGAGCTTAGGATCCAGTGTTATTCAGGGTTGCCTACAATTTCCTCTGTAGCTCCTTCCGTCAGCTTAGGAAGGTGTGGTTAAACTTCTCTGGGGCCCTGTCAATCGAAGAATGCGAAGCACAATCGCTATGGGTTTATCAAGTGTATAGTTAGGATCCTAGAGTATGTAACTGGCTCACCAGAGAAAGGAACGACAGTGGAGACAACAGGAGAGCTTAAAGGTTAAAGCTTCTGTGTTTCGAGGACATCCTGCCCAGGGATTTGCCTAACTAAACCCTAAACCATATGTCCAAGACCCTGATTCTAAATCTCTCATTTAGGGTTTGATGAGTGTTCGCAATAATTACGTACGCGCTTTTCCCTAGGGCTCCTTAACAAGTGGAGCTCTACTCGACTGATATCCCGAAGCCCTGTTTTCAATCATAAGAGGCTCCTGCATTGTGGCTCGGTGGGGCTCTGGGGTTTGAAGTGGGGGTTTCCGAAAATAGGGAACCCTGCAATAGCTCCCTAAATAGTACAATCCTTATTACAAGGGCCCCAAAATAAGGTACCCCTACCTTGGAAACCCCTAATGAATCCCAGGCGCAGGAGCAGTGGCAGCTCATTGAGAAGCAGGCTCTGCGGCTCGGAGGAGACTCAGGTTCTCGTTGCAGTTTAGGGTTTCAGGGCTTAGGACCTGCTGTGGGGATAGGGGAGGGGGGGTTGGGGGTTTCAGGACTTTTGGACAGCTGAGGGCGCGTTTGGCAATAGTAGTAATGTGGAGCTAATTACCAACACCGTTCTGGGGGTTCCTTATTATGGAAATAGTAGAATACACCCCACCAATTACGCAGGCCCCTACGTTACATAAGTTCCCGGTGGCCTTGAGAAGTGGGAGAAGCCAAGGATGATTCGAGATCTGGAGCAGGAACTGGAGCGCTTCAAGGCACTTTTGTCGCCTCCTTTTCGCAGGTCTCACAAGCTTTTAACAAGTTGCTGGCTGGCGGGTTGAAGCTCTTTTCATACGATCTGAGTAGGTTGTGTATCGGATTTCAGTTTAGAAGATTTACAGTTTTCGGGAAGTATAGATCCCTGATTCAGAAACCTTCTTGTTCAAAAAGGCAAAGTCTTCGGATCACCCAAACAGTTTTCTGAACCATGGATCTTCAGGAAGAAGCTGATGTCCTCCACATAGGGCGTTCAAGGGTCGTGTGGGTTTGTGGTGTTAGACACCCGCAAATCAGAGGCCCCTTCTGTTGTTTTTTGTTTCAGCTAGTTGCTATGATTGGCTATGATTAAAACTATTGTTATGATGGTTATTACGAAGATCATGATTGCTTCGTCTGGGTACTGACACCCGAGGGAATGGAGCTTGGAGTTCTTTCAAAGGGTCTTAGGGCTCCTTCTTGGAGTCGAAAGAGCGAGACAGAGAGAGAGAGAGATGCCGAAAAGGGCCTGACGTCATTGCTAGTTATATACAGGGACCGGGCCCCAAGTTCGATCCAGGAAGAAGAAGAGACCTGGTGCATCTTGCAACTGCCGCTAATTCGATCGCAAGCAGAAGTTCCCAGCACATCTTAAACTTCAACCTCCAACCCTCAAAACGGAGGCTGAGCTGGTACTTCTGAAAGCACGCCGCCAAGCACAGCGCCAGCGCCTTGCAACACGCTGCTCAAAGGCAACGGGAGCAAGGTCCGGCTTAGTGCCGCCGGGGATTGCGGCCAATTTAGGAAGTTTAGGGCCTTAAGAGTTCAGGGCTTATGCGAGCTCACAGTGCACGCCGTCTACGGGAAGCATATCTGCCATACAGGCGATGACAATCAAGCGAAACCGATTCCAAAGCTGACATTCATCATCATCGTGGTCGTGCCTGAGGCTCCATGACCCTAAACCCTAAACCCTACAATGAGGGATCTGCCCTGAAGCTTTGAGCCCTGGAGTTGGGCTTGAGTCGTCTCCATGGCTGAGCCTGGATCATAAACTTGGCCACTGGGCTCACCGAAAGCGAAAGCAGAACCCTAGGGATCAAAATAGCCCAAAAGCCTTATATATGAGTCCTTGGATCCCTAGGGGAATAGAAAGCTGAAGAGAAGCTGTCAGTTTTGTACATCGCATCTTTAGGCAAATTACACACAGATAGACAGACAGACTGTTAGCCCCGGACCAATAGATCGAGACGGCGAGACAGATGGCACATCTTTCAGTTGTTCACCCTCCTTGTTTCCATCCATACATATAGCGAAAACAGATGAAGATAGAGGGAGAGGGGAGAGGACCTGTTGACTGCTGTTCTTGTTGTTGCCGTTCTCCGCATTCTCCAAATGCTGACAAAGACTGCTGTGTTGCTGTGTTAAGATGAGAATGAGGCAGTTTAGGGTGAGCCAGGAGACCCAGAAGTAATTGTCTATATTTGGGTGTTCCTTATTGTAATCGTATCATATACTCCAACACCCTGTTCTAGTCATTAAGGCCCCTAGTGGAGAAACCTTATTAAGATCTCTTTAGAAACCCCTCTAAGGGAATCCCATTCCAATCATTAAGGCTCCTCTAGTATAGAACTCGATTATTCTAGATCCCTTATAGTAGCCCTTACAAACCCCTTTAAAGGAACCCTATTCTAATTTTTACGCCCCCTCTATTATAGAACTTACAGACCCTTTTTATTGAGGCCCCCTACAAAAGAACTTCGCCGCTTCTGAGGCTCCCTCGCTTGTGGAGCGCAGCGGAAGCCCCGGCGAAGAGGCGCTCCGTGACGACGATGCCTCCGTGGAGAGGACTTGCGGCTGATGATGAGAATAGGGTCCCTTAGGCTGCTATAAGGGATCTGTAGTAGAGTTCTGTAATGAAGGGCCTTAGTGATCAGAATAGGGTTCCTTTCAAGGGGTCCATAAGGGCTTATAAAGGATCAAAAGTAGAGTTCTATAATTTAATAAAGGGCCTTAGTGATCAGAATAAGGTTCCTTTCAAGGGGGTCTGCAAGGGCTATTGTCCGGGATCTTTCATAGAGTTCTTTAATGGAGGGGCCTAAATGATTAGAATTGTGTTCCTTTCAAGGGGATCTATCAGGGCTGCTATACTGGTTTAGTATCGGGGCCTGAATGGTTAGAAGAGGATTTTGGTGTATATGATACTGTATATGGGAGTTTCCGAAAATGAGGGGAACCTTATTCTGGGGGTCCTTATAATCAGGATCCTACTAGTTTGGGTACTATATTGGGACCTCTATTTTCGGAAACTCCCAGGACCGAGAGTTGCAGAAGAGTGCAGGGTGCATACTATAGGGGCTTCAATGGTAAATTCGATTCCAAATGATTCCTTGTATGCTCTTTCGGATTACCCGATTCCCTGTTCTGACCTGTGATGTTTAGTGTATGGTGTTTTGAGGTTCAAGGGCTTCGGGCTTAGACGGTGTAGGTCTGTGAGAGTTGGGGGACTCAAACATCAACTCTTTGTCTTGCTTTGTAAGGGCCAGGTGCCGGGTCAAGGTCCAAGGCTTTAACACAACACTTAGCTCTACTATTCCATAGGCTTCCTAATACCATGTTTTGTGCAATTTCCAATAAAAGTCTTGTCCATTGAAGCTCTGTGTCCGGGGTTGCTTGGATGTGCCGAATATGGAGGTCTGAATTATAAGTAACTAGCATATACCTCAAAACTCTGTTCTAATTGCCTAGGCCCCTTCACTAGCACAGGAGAAATCTCGCTTGCCTCCTCTGCCTCTGTCGAACAACGGCGAGCGAGCGACGGCAAGAAAATCAGTCCTTCAGGGATGCTCGTGCAGATTTTAGAAATTCCTTCGAGAGGTCGACAAGGCTTCTATGGTTTAGGATTTAGGGTTTATGCTCTTGAGATTTCCTGATGCTCAAGCTTGTTACAAGCTGGCCGTTCGGGTTTCAGAGAGCTTCCCGCAGATAGGATCCACACTTCACTGTTTAAGAATATTAGACCGCGACTTTGGATTAAGGGTCAGGTATCGAGTTTTCAAGGCTCCCGGATGATTCAGCATACCTGACAGCTCCTGTGATTCTCCAGTATCGGCGCGAGGCGGGTTGAGCTTCCGTGCACCTGTCTTTTTTGTGTGCTTCCGCTGGACTACGCAGGGGAGTAACGCTAGCAGTACGAGGGTTGACGTCTAAGAAAAGAATTGCCATATTGGGAGTGCTGCTTGTCATATTGCGGTATTGGTGGTGGCTTTGGTAGTTTAGGGTCCGTCTAGATATCG